>KN832557.1:8492-55261 GCA_000827205.1 Plicaturopsis crispa FD-325 SS-3
TACTCATTCATGTACTAGACGCGACCCGCTTCGCACTTATAGGTACATACAATACAGTCGTTACACTATCTTTGCAGTGCGACTGAGACGCGACCCGCTTCGCACTTATAGTTTCTGACACGTAGATGGGCACTGATGTTGCAGATAAAACCCAGAGAATGACACAGACAGCAAGCAGAAGCAGCGGGGCTCAATAACCTGTAGGAATAACCCAGAGACACTGATGCACGGAAAGCCTGAGGACCCAGATATCACAGAGAACGAGTGAACATCATAGTAGAGGATAGAGGATGTAAGTACAAAGACGAACGCAACTCTACGGACGTTGTTTGTATGTGTTAGGATCAAGTGGCAACGGTGGCGAGTCTCATACCCAATACCGCCGCATATTCCAACACATCACACTGATAACTTACCACCAGCTGCGATAGTGGCAGCAAATCTGCTTCCTATGACTTTAGCTGTCCGCAACTGTATTACCGCCAACACACTCCATATTTTCTCTTGCTATCCCCTCTGCCATTGCACTAAGCCCGGTAATAGCTACATATAGAGACTGGCTTCGAGTCTACCCCTTGCCCCTAATACTTATTTACAGTATCAATCACAGTGCTTCAATTCTTTGACGAACCTCAAGGGCCCTCTGCTTGAAAAGTGCAATACTAGCCCGACCATCCACTTCCATCTTTCTGTGCTGCAGCCTTATTTCATGATGAATCCACTCCTCCACTGTCATGCTCTGCTCAGCTTCGGGCATTGAGAATATCTTGCTGCCCAACGAGGCAGGCAGACCACTCACTAGAATAAACATACATATCAGATGCCAAAGAAACTTAGCAGTACAAGACCATGCAGCTTACATGTCGTTGGCGGAGACAATGGCTGACGTGGAGTACCATGACTATCAGGCACCGGAGATGGCGTCTGCATTGAACGCTGGGGTTCGATAGCGGCAGTGAGTTCAATGCCAGGCATGGCGGTCGCCGCGACGTGGTCCGATTGTGAGTTGCTGTTGGGCAGGTCGTCACGAGAGGAGCTGGGGGGCATGTCATCCGACTGCGGGAGAGAACCGCTGGGTTCGTGCATGGATGAAGCGTCCTGCATGTGAGTGTCGCCGGGAGAGTTGTCGGGCTCGCTATCTGAGATTACGGTGATAGGCGCTGCCGATTTCGGTTTCGATTGGGAAGGGATGCGTTTGGGCTTCGGTCGAGATTTGGATGGGCCAGACACAACGGGTGATGGCGCACGCTCGTCCTCGACTTCGGCCTGCTCTTCAATGGTGGGTACAACCTTCGTTTTGGCCTTCGACCGCGATGCCATCCGACGCACGACGGGTGGATCTTCCGGAGCCGTCTCCTTCGCGACCGCTTTGCTCTTGGACGCTACCGAGCGGGAGGCGGTGCGCTTGGGAGCAGGCATGGGGTCATCCTCATCTTCGTTTGCTGCTGCAGGCTCAGTCGCTCCTTGGGCAGCTGCACTGGCACCTCGTGTGACCCTCCTTGACGTCGATGCAGCAGCGACGGCCCTCTTTCCCTTGCCCTCTAGTTTGGGTTTAACAGGCCGAGAAGTCGCGGCTGGAGTCTCCGATGCAGCAAGCTCCTCTGAATCCGACGGTGGATCAGGCTTCTTGGATCGCGACCTCGACACAGCACGAGTAGAACCAGCCCTAGACGGAGGTTTCGAGGACGGAGCAATCGCGGTGGAGAAAAATGGACAGGGCATGCCTGATTTCTTTACACGTTTTCGGTGCTCTTGCCTATCGTATTGTTCTTGGGTAAATTAAGAGGGACAGGAGGACATATGGGATCCACTTACATGGGATCGTCGTCGTCGTCCCATCCACTCAGTGCGACGTTGCAATAAAGACAAGACGCGGTATCATCGCCCGCCGATTGAGGAGTAAACACGAAACCAGCCTGAGACATCTACGCCCGACCAATCAGCAAACTGTAGCGAATTGTGTTACAAAACTACGTACCTTTTTCGAGTTGGCTCCGTGTTTCTTGACTGCGTCGTGTGGCCACAGGCCACTGCTGGTGAACGTATCCAATCGAGCCTTCTCCATAGCCTTGCTAGAAGGTAGACGCGTCGTGTCCGGGAAAACATAGCTGCACAGACGCGTTGAACAAGGTTTAGCATATTTCCCTGCTGTAGAGGTCAAGAAAACACGTACTCTCCGTCCTCGTCGACGTCAACCTTCAGACCGCACCTAACGATCGCCCATGGACAAGTACCGCGGCATTTGTCCCAGTGTATATCGAATGGGTCGTCTGATTCATCCCAATCACCAATTTCCTTGCCGCACATAAAGCAGGTTACGTTGTCTCGGTCCTCCCAGCTCGGATTGAAGTAGAAGCCGGCGTCGGCGAGCGAAGTTGGGGTAGCTTTGAAGGTGTCGGGGTGAGGCCATTTTACTGCAACGGTAGCTGAAGACTGTTTAGCGGTTGGTTTCTTGACGCGCTTTGATTTCAAGAAAGAATCGATTCTGGCTTGGAGTGCGTCCATGGTGAAAGTCAAAGCGATGAGCGTTCAAGACAAGAGACAGCAGCCGAGGCGGGCACTCGCGCTGTTTCGATTCTCACGTGGGTCCAAGCCAAGAACTTGGTCGTTGCGCGACGGCGGCAGTGGCGCGTCCTCGACAGTTTCTTGGAATCTTACCACCAAATGATTCGCACTTATAGTCGCAAGGCAGCAAAACGACAGGCTCAGCGTCGAGAATCCTCGCCTCCAAGCGATACAGAACCAGAACAGGATTTAATTCCACGTCGGAAACGCCAGAAGGTCTTCGTGGAGGTCGTTCATCCTCCGTCTTCGCCTGCGGCACCCAAAGCCAGCCCAGTCGCTACAGCTGAGAGCAGAAAACGACGGACATCAGAGAGCGTCTCGCGTCCTAGCTCTGCAAAGAGAACTAAATCTACACATGCAGATGGTGCGTCCTCACATCTTGATCGCCGACTCTACTGATTTCGTCTCAAGCCTCGTCTTCCCGACTGCCTAGTGGTCTTCAAGATCAGACAAGGAGTAGTGCTGAAAGCACAACGCGAAACTCGACGCGCCGTAGAGCTTCAACGCGTGCTGTCGGATCAAAGGCTAGCGTGAACGACAGCCCCTCCATTGTCGAAGGCACAGCTGTCACCGGTTTGTCACTATCATCCGTCCATATCATGAATTATTCTCATTTAGATGTAGCGACTGCACGTCCGATGACACCGCCGCCACGAGAATCTCCTAGCCAATTAACTCCTCGAACCCCGTCTAGAATAACGCGAACCTACTCCTCCCGTACTCCGCGTGGGTCTGCTTCGTCTCCCAGCCTTGCTTCCCCCTCACCCTCTCAGCCCATCCGTCGTACGAATACTTTACCCACTGGGTCCGCCTTGGACGAGGCGCATCTTTCAACACCCACCAAAGCGGCCAAGAACCTCTCAACCTTATTCGACTTCTCCTCTCCACCACATCTCCTCGGAGCCACTGTTTCCCCTGGTAAAGCGGGTGGTGGGTTGGCAAAGCGAATGCTGAGTAAATCGCGAACGGAGCCGTCACTTGAAAGTGGCAGCGCCAGTGGTTCTTTCAGTTCGTCGTCTTCGTCTCTCTCACGGAAGCAACCAGCAATTGGCAACCCTTCCACCGCCCAAGGTCTCGCCAAAAGCGGTGGAACCCCCACTGGCTCCTCTTTTGGCGACAATGTCTCACCCTCCCACTCACCGTCACAGCATCAGCTTCCCGTAACCGCAAACACGAGAACGTATGCGGGAAAATCCCGATCCTTCCTAGTGGCATTACCTGCTTCCAATGTGCCCTCTGTTGCCGACCCGCTTTCCATACTGAATCCCACTGACGAAGACCAGGAGGAAATGGAATTACGCGAATCGTACGCGGACCTCCGGCATCGATGGGGCGTCGACAATTCCGAGGATGATCCTCGCCCTGTGTCCCCATCCCCATCTCCCGGAAGGAACAAGGGGAAAGCAAGGGCATTAGGCCCTTTACCGAGCGGTATGATGAACGACTTGAAGAGCATAACGGAGCTCAGAAGTAAGGGGGAAAGCAGGCGGTTCCTAGATGAAGTTGGGTACTTGTTCGAAGGACTTGACTCGAACGGAGGGATAACAGTGCGCAGAGCCAGGTTCTTATTTCTTACATCGACAATCAGCGCGAGGAGTCACTGAATTTTTTCGTCTACAGCGCCTTGGAAATAACGCTCAAGCTTTGCGATGCCGATTTTGCACGCAAGGCCAAAGCCGCGGACTTTCTTGGACGGACCTGGGATGTCCTTCGTCTTGCCGGTGCTGGAGACGGCGACAAAGTCGGTCCATGTCCTCTTTCTATTGAAAATCTGCTATTAATCATCGTTTCTGGGTAGATACTCAACATCATTCTCGTATTTTTCACAGCCCTTGTCGCGCGGGATTCGGGCTCCTTAGCAGATCTAGCCCAAAAGTCTGATTTCGGCCCTACCTTGTTCAGGCTGCTGGAGTCTTGCGACCGTCAAAAAGACATACTGGGCATGGTGACGGCCGGTGCTAGCGATGCACAGCTGAAGCAAGCAGGCATCTTGAGGACGGAGAGGCCTGTGGTGCGCTTCGATGAAAATATAGCAATATTGACACGCTAATTCCGTTGCAGCTAACGACTTTGAGCAACACGATAGTCAAGAAGTCGGGCATTTTCCATGAAGGCGTCCCGGTATGTTTCTGGAACGTTTTGAGGTATCTTACCTCTAATCTAATTTCGTTAGGTCTCAACCCGTCTACTCATCTCGCATACACTCGTCACACTACCACCTTCCATGTTGCCGCCTCAGTTCCTATCGACTTTGCGGCATAGTTTAGTCTCAGAACTCTCGCTGGTACCTCCGCGCGTTATGGCCTATATATCTGGGCTTTCCATCCTACCAGCCTCGCAAGTAAACGAACCCGATTTACCCTCCTTCGAGCATCTAAACAATATGCTCCACATGCTGGATACTTTCCTACTTGGTCAATGGATGCAAGATCAAACCCAGGTCGGAAAGGAGTCCCTCGACGGTGACCGGGACTGTTTATCGGACGGGCTTATAGCCCTTTGTGTTACCACCGAAATCATATCTCTGGACAATGGCGTTGCGGACCGGAGATCACACTGTATGTTCAGTTACATTGTCATATCTGTCGATACATGCTGACGATCTCTTCCAAAGCCGATGCTTGCCTGGAAATCGCGCTCAAAGTCCTCGTCAATCTCTCTCATGACGATGTTCCTTGGAGCACGAGTCTCATCCGAAATCCATATACCCTTCCTCTGGTCATGCGTCTCGTCGCACGGTCAGACCGCGAGCGCTCAGTCTCAGCCGTCAAGAAAGAAGAGGAAGAACTACTCGCGGATGATCGCCATGCTCATTCTCTTGATCGACTATGCCTCGGCCTAGGTCTCCTCACGAACATAATTCAAGTCATCGACGAGGCCAAAGACTTATGCAGAGAGATCCGTAAGACCCGGTCCCTTTTTAACGTTGTGAACTAAACCTGAAAAGAAACCTTTTCGTTTTTCAGGCATCGATCCCGCCTGCCGTGCGAAGCGCCAATGCCTTTCCGCTTGCTGCTGCTCGCAGCGCATCAGTGGTCTGGAGTGTCTTGTTGCTCTCTATGTCCAGCAAATGAAGTTGGAGGATGCGGGCGCCAACTTCCTCCGGGGGCATATCGCTGTTCTCTTCGGACTGCTCATGCGCGGATGTCCGGCCAATCAGCGGGTACTTCTCGACGCTTTGCCGGGACGGTCGAATCGCGACAAGCTGTCTGCGCTGGCCGACCAGGCAAGCGAGTTTGTGGCATTTTACGCCCAGCTGACGGTTCAGCTCGCAGCCGCGAAAGGAACGGAGGTGCATGACGAGTCTGATGCCTACATTCCTTCTGACGGCGACCGGGGTATCGAGCAAAACGTTCGAGATGGCAAGGGCGAGGTCGTTGCGAGAGATGTAGTCGACTTCTTACGAAACTTACATGACCACGACATGACTTAACGAACCAAGGGTGGAGGTGTTACAAATATGCTACTTACGATTTCAGATACCATGACCATGATACCATTTGACCTAGATTAATTATATCTTATATGCTAATGTTTCTGGGGCCTAAATCATTCGCTACTTGAGCAACCTCCTCCTCTTCCTCACCTTCCTGGGTCACCGTATCATCGTAGCTTTGCTCGATGGCAGGCATGTAGATATTCATTTTCCACAGATCTCCGATCGTCAGGTGTGCGTGGTCAAACGCAAGCGCCAGCACCGGCTCTCGTCGATCCTCTGCATCGGCCATCGATTGTGCGATTCCAGGAGGCATCTTTGGATATCGCGCGGAGAAGTGTGTGAGCAGGATATTTTCGGCATGCATTCTGTCCGAATAGTCAACAACCGTTCATGTCTGGGTTGGGTAACACCGTTTAGCCTCTCACCTTTTCCCAATATCGAGCGCCTGGCCGAAAGTGCTGTGTGCTTTGGCCTTCGCCATCTCGACCTGGTCATCAGCCATAGTGGCCTCATGTATCAATAGAGTGACGTTTTGACCGGCGGCGACAAGGTTGTGCGTTGGCATGGTGTCACCAGAGAATCTATAGAAATATCAGTGCCTTTAATGCGACGGACACTGTTAACGACAGCAGACTA
Organism: Plicaturopsis crispa FD-325 SS-3; assembly: GCA_000827205.1. Lineage (NCBI taxonomy): Eukaryota > Fungi > Basidiomycota > Agaricomycetes > Amylocorticiales > Amylocorticiaceae > Plicatura > Plicatura crispa. The sequence goes on from KN832557.1 coordinate 15,133, forward strand.
ACGCAATGCTCCAGCCGGATTTATGTTTGATGATCGCACCAAAACATCGTACACGATGCTCCATTTCCACCGTTGAAAAGCTACTCAGGCCGAGAGTGGCACACATCTCTTCAGCCGCTCTCTGTGACCTGGATGCATCCGGTTATATGCACGAAAGAGATTAAGTGTAAAGACGGAAAGCTAACCCTCGTATGTCACTGCAATGCATAGGCTTGCGCCAGTGCAAAGCCTCGCTGGAAACAAGCCTCACCCCGTTGCCAGAATCACTCAAGCCAAGGTCCTCGACGTCCGAGTACTCCGATATATAGAGCAAGATAGGCCAGTTGGACACAACGTACAGGGGCTCTTGCGGTAGCGGATCGAGCTGGTCAATGATCAGCAAAAGGGGGGATTCAGCGAGTGAGCTGTACGCACTTGCCGACGCATGGCTAGAATTCTAGCGAGTCCAAGATGGTGGTCTGCGTGGATATGACTGATAAAGATGCACTTCAAGTCTCGAAGGACTTGCCATGCACTGGAAGACGAAACGTCGTCGCTCCCAAAGTGTCTAGAAATGGTGCCCCAACTTCCTTCGCCGCAATCCAGGAGTATGTTGCCATAGCCTGGGATCATCAACAAATTGCCAGACACTGCAAGTGTCGTTTAATGTCGTTTAGTCAAGGTCCTGAGTCTCGTAAGGATGTCGTACCATTGCGGTACTTCGTGGGCACCGAGCTGGCAGTGCCTAGAGGTACGATAGCTACATCATCACCGGGAGACCGTTCTTTCTTGTTCCGTCCGCGAAACTCGTCTACGAGCGTTTGTGCTTCCCTAAAACGTCTTCTGGTGGTGTCGGATAGAAGAGAGTGCACGGGAGACTGGGTAGCAGGATGAAACAGGTCTTTCTCCGTGAAATCTGCATCCATAACCGGGGCTTTAGCAGGCCGGATATCGACAGACATTCCCGCACGCATCACCGAGGTGTTTTCTGGCAGGCCAGAGACGTCTGATGATATATCCGTGAGATCATTATGGTCAAACAGAGTAGAAGCTGCCGTACCCGCTACATCTGTCCGCGGAGCTGTAGAGAATTTGGAAACAGGGAATAACTCGGCGTCCAGCTGATTGAGTCTTAACTGGGTGAGCGCTGCACTAGTGAACGTCATTCGATCTGCGCTATGCTTTCGCGAGGCTACAAGATGCTATATATGCGCAGGGTGTGTTAGTGGACTTGCTATGTGCGCAGTTCTGAACTAGACTCACATGTACTCCCGGCCCGAATCCACGCATGAACGCTTTGTATCGCTCGTCCTCCAGGACTGCAGCACCACATATATGGAAGACAGCACGAACAGCATACTCATCCGTGTCCTCTTTTCGATCAGATCGTAGCCTAGCGAGAAGCGGAGAGTCCGCAAAGGTTGACGTTAATGACTGTATGTGAGCGGGACTGGGTGTGTCTAGTATGACGATGACCTATTAATTGCGCATCAATAATCGATTTCGAACCGCTCAATATCAGTGCTTTTGCTGGACGTGCGTACCCCTGGAGCTTCGGTGGGTGCGACACAATCATCGGCTTGTACAGTTCTTTCTGTCTTTCCGCCTTGGCCATCGTCTACCATAAATGTGACGGTTTCGCCTCTGGCAAGCTGCCCACGAATGGGACCCCTGGGTACGCCCAAAGATTCTGCTTTCTTGACGTCAAATTTACCGCGAACGCGTGGGCCAACAACGATGTACGCCGCCGTTGTTTTCGAAGCATGGGTGGGGAGACCGTCGGACCCAGGATAGGTGAATTTAGGCAAGTGTCGACGAAATCCAGCATAGCTTCCGACTCGCGGTCCCGGCGCAGGTGCGTCCTTGCCAAGATATCAGTTTCAGCATTTTTTCGTGCGTGCAAAGAGGAAAACGTCATACCTGTGTAGTACCTTCTTTCTTCTTGGTGCTCCGCAGACCACCCTGGGCTACTTTATGTGCTTCGGTTGGTGAAGATTTCTCCCCTGTGAACATAGAATTGATGATCGTCTTCCGCCAGTCCTGCGCTTGCTGTTCGCTGAGTTGGGATGGGTCCATATTGGAACGTCGAATGAGTGCAAGAAAATCATTGCGATATGATTCCGACGAGTCTTGGGAGGCAGGATCCACTGCAGACTGCCTTGTCGGGGAGGATGGCATATGTTTTTTCCGAGGGGAAACAGCCTCGGAAGCAAGACGTTTTCGTTTGAGAGAAGCAGGATCAGCCTCTGCGAGCTCAGACGGGGGTGAACTGGACAAGTCTGCAGAGTGTACACCGTTAGGCGATATAGGAAAGGCGTATACGGATATGTTTTCGTCCCTGAAGAGCGCATCGGGAGTTGCGGACGACATGTCGCCGAGCAGCGGCACTTCTTTAGCTTCCACGACCAAGGAGTCGCTGCAAAAATATCACATTGTGTTTTATGTGTAGCATCCACAAGTGAACGAACCGGAAGACAAATAAACGCGCTGAAGCTAAGGCATGAGCGAGACCATGCGGTCCAGCTATATGCAATCTCGTGATGCCTGAGTCGGCGAGCGACATGCACAATCCTGGATTGACTGTGTCAGGATTTATGAAGCACGCCGCATAAGCCTCACTCACCCGGAAGACCACCAGCTCGCTCAGGCCCAATCGCGGTGAGAAATACACCCTTGGTTTTCTTCCAGTTCCTTCTGCTCTGCAGGAACGCTCTGCCGGTCGCCTCACCGGCATTGAATATGTATTTCCCGCTCCCAAAAGTGATTACGATGGTCGGGTCGGTGTCGGACGTGAACGAGGAAAGCACCGACGCGTTCCAATTCATTGCGACCACGCTAGCTGTCGGAAGAGGGGCTTTTGTATGGATAGAACGTCGCAGGTTATATGTACAACATTGACGAAGAGATCCGAGACCCAGGACAGCCAGTTTGTCGAAATATCCGATGCGGTGTAGTGAACGGTCCTAGACGTGCAGCTGGGCGGAAGACAGAAAATATGGATCTGATTTCCGCGGCGCGAATCAACGCGAGTCGCGTCTTTCGATCGATCCACCATGTCTGTAGCGCCCGCCACAAATCTTAGCGACGCTCTTGCGGCCCTTCAGTCTGTCAGTTCACCTGTCCGACGTATGCTTGGGTCTTTCTGAAACCAGAACGAACAGAAAAGGACTCTCGCGAATGCGTTCCAAGCTTGGCTGCTGAATAGCGAGGCCACCCTCTCCGAGACTGACTTCAAGTCTGCAAAGAACTTTGCTCGCGCGTTCCGGATCTGGTTCGATAAGTGTACGCTCGCACCCTCCCTCTGTGTCCGTGCACCCGACGCATGACAGGATGACACAGCTCAGAAGCCCCGCACATGCGAGGAAGACGAGGAGAGCATCCGGCCCTACAATTTCCACACCGCGCTCGAATTCTTTGCGGATAATTTCCAATGTGACTATGTGTTTATGTCCTCCCCCGTCGGGCTGCGCTGACCCTGAAACCATCCGTGCAGTAGAAAGCGATCCGATCCTTGACCACCTTGATCCTACCTCTAAAACTACCCGCGTCGCGGCTAATGTCCGCAGCCTTGCCACATTCCTGAATGAGCAAGGCATATGGGCCGACAAGGATGCACAGGAAACTATCCGAGTATCGCATGATATGGAGAATGATCTCAAGCGGTCCCAGCGCGTGAAATGGGTCCTGCACCAATCGGAGATATATTTTGAGCCCAAACTCGGCGGGCATGCACGACTTGTACAGCTCACTGGCGAGGAGGTCGAGGGACTGTACAAGATCACCGCTGTTCACGAAAACTACGTGCTAGCGAATAAGAGAAATGAGGATCCCGAGAGTAAGTGCGAATCGTTCCGCGAGGATCCTGACTATGCTAAGCAGTGGATAAACAGCTGGCGTACCGCTAGTCTCCTCCGAGAATCCTTTCAAGATCTTGATTCCTCATATTGTTGTACAATATCTCAAAGTTGGCGACGATCTTCATGCGGGGATCCGGCGAGTCGAGGGATCCGGCTCCTGGGTCATCACATCGTTCCTGTAAGCACATGCATAGCTCTACTTGCCTCTCAGCTGAACCTTGACATGCGTAGTGGAGTCGAGCCGAAGATATCTGCCGAGAGCATTCCCCACTTCTCATATGTTGAAGATCCAACCGCGGAAAATCTAGCTGTCGCAGCCGCTGTTCCTCCCAACGACGCAGACGACGCGGGTGCCGCTCCTAGCAACGACGATGCCTACACGAAGAGGGCAGAAGCGCTCGTTAAAGAGCAGACTCCGAGCGACGGGTTTGACGAGGGTCCCTTCACCGAGGCATGGTTTACGGCCCGTGAGATCGATATCGCCAGCGATGAGGAGATTGGCTGGATCTGGGATGAAGACGACGACGAATACTCTGACCCCGAATCGGACGACGTCCCTTCATTCCACAACTCAGACGAAGAAAAATGAAAAGCATTGTATGCTTGTGATCATTGCACTGTATATCATCAACTCCATGTAGATACCCATGTACCCTCGAAACAATCTTGCGCAGACAACCGTGGCATCAAACGAGGTGTAGTATCGTGTTCGCCTGTCCGAGAAACCTCCGGACAGTGCCAGATGAGATCGCAATCCGTGATATCGGGATGGAGGTCATCTATCCATATCCACATGCAATTGAAGCAATAAATACAATGCAAGCAATTGAAAACAACAGTGTAGATAGCGAAGCGAAAGAAACATGAGCCTAGTGTAGTTCGTGAAAAGTCGTGACGGGGGTCGTAAGGTGTCGTGAGAGGTCGTGAAGTATAGAGACATTGATGTTATGGATAGCTGTCGAGATATGTGGCAGGGGAATGGGGGTAAGTGATGTGACTGCGAACCGGGGCGAAATGGATAAATAAGCAGATCGAAAACAGATAGACCGGAAATTTTGAAAGCAAACCAGAAAGATGCGATGCAATATTACTGCAGGAATAGGAAGCGGCCTGCTATGTTTTGACACCATCCGCGGCACTCGATGGTCTCGAGTTGACGACGCTCTCGCTCTGCCCGCGTGGTCGGCCCGACGAGTCGAACCCAACCGAGGATCCGCGCTTTGTCGCTAGTGATGAATCGTCCTGAGACCGAGAGAAGAAATCATCCTCGGCCTCGTACGGCGACGATCCAGAATTTATCTACGATGCTAATGTCAGCGACCATGTAACCATAACCTCCATAGTCATCTAGCGTACCCATTGTCCAAGCATCTCCGCCACCCGTGATGCCTCCTCTGCACTGAAGTTGCAGTCCGTGCCTTTCTCGGCATGGAGTCTCAGCAACTCGCTCAGTGTCCGCTTCCCCTTCCCTGCCTCGCCCAGACTTGGTGTCTGGTCTGCGTCTCCTGCGGGGAATATCACTGAATTCCGTGGTGTAGTTCTCTCCGGCGCATCCGGGCGTATGTCGGACTCCGACCGGTCCCAGTCTTCGTTCTGCGAGCTGTTGGACGTGATGGAGAGCCCGGACATGGAGATATCTTCGTCGGTCGACATGGTAGAATGTGCAATGTGCGCTAGGCGGAATATATGTGTGTGTGTGTGCACAGTAGATAGGTTGAATACGATGCAGGAATGTCGAAGGAGAGAGTGTACGGCGAGGAGGAATTAGGGAGCGGAGGTGGCGGCGGCGGGGGGATGGTAGAGGTTCGGGAGCAAGAGCGTATGAAGCGGAGTCGAAACTATAATGGAATCAACGAATGTTTCCCTCCACGCGACTTTCATTTGGCACGCTTGTGGCGTCGTCGTGACTCGCGCTTTCGCCTGCGTTTTCTTTCCCACAAAAACAAAGCAGAAATCGCACAAACAAATCTGAGGCAGATACCATTCTTCAGCCATCTGGCACAAATATTACGACCAAGATATTGGAAAGAATGGTAAGGTAACGTCTGTAAAGGTAGACCGACGAGAGACTATCAATACAAAGTCCAGGAGGGTATAGCTATGCAAGCAGAATGATTGTCCTCTCCGTAAAAATGTATGAGTGTGAACTTTGGATCCGCGATAGATGATAGCAGCGAAAACCACGAGAACACAGTAGGAGCATTCCCTCAGAGAGAGAATGCTAACATGCTCAATCCAACCGCAGCGGACAGGACAGAGCCAACAACTCCGATGGACATCGCACCGTTAGCGGCTTGTGCGCCCGTCGAGCTCTTCGATCCCGACGCACTGCCAGTTGCGGTAGAGTTCGCGCTGCCAGTCTGCACTGCGCTGTTGCTAGGGCTGCTGGTGCTGGAGGGCGGTGCGGCGGCAAGCAGGGGGCCCACGGACGACCACGACGCGGCCTTGTTAGCGTTAGAATCGTTCTGGTTGTACGGGAGGTAGGAGACGGCGCCAGTGCTGTCAAGTTGGACAATGGAGGTTATGCCGCCGAAGTAAGTGGCCTTGGAGTCCTTGGACGTGGGTCCCGCGAGAGCCTGGGTGGAGTTGTTCTGCGACAAGGGGCGTCAGCTCAAAGGCAAGTACAAACAGGGTCCATATTTACCTCAACGTTGACGACGTAGGTCGCAGAGGCATCGTCGGGGACGAAAACAAACTCTTGTTGAACCTATCGACTATCTGTCAGACACTATGTAAATGTAAACAACAAGTCATACTTACGCCCTGCGTCTGGAACAGCGATGTCGTTTGTCCGTGGGTCGCTGGCATGTTTCCACCGCCAGAAATAGGGTACGACTGCGCTTCAGGCTGGAAGAAGGAGACTGCACGATATACGTCAGCTGAGCATTCACTCCGACATCTAAACGATCAAGAAATACGCACAGTGGATGACGAAGATGTCCGCGCTACCAGCATCGACACCGGGAACGTCGAGGAAGTGGATATGGTTCTGCGCCAAAGCCATGACAGGGCTGTAATCCTTGCCGTAGGGAGTGCTCTCGACGTCGGTCCACTGCAACGCAGTGTCGCCCGCCTTCGTGAGGCTGGCCATGTCCAGGGAGAAGAGCTCGCCGTGAGAAAGCGCGTCTGCGTAAACCCATCAGTAAATCCAGAGACAATGTACGCGCAGTTCCCACGCACAGAAGACGTTCGTGTCGTGGTCGAGGATAGCGTCAAAGGAGGAGGGGTCGAAGCTGCCCGCCGTAACGGACTGCGTAGACCATGATTTGGAGCCCGCGTCGAAGATGTACACGCTCGACGGGTTTTTGGAATCAGCGCCCAGTACGTAGATGGCATTGAAGAACTGCAAGATTGTCAGGGATGCACTCCTTGGCAATTCCCATGCAAAACACATACCTGGGCAAGATAGCAGGTCGTGTTGCTGCCATCGAAGGGTCTATAGCGAGAGACGTCAGTGCTGCACTGTATATCAAGCGCCCGTCACGGTGACTTACGGTCGGCCGGATGCGGTGACGTCCGTCGCCTTAGTGCCTATGATATGCCGTGAATGAGCATACTCGGTACTACTCGACATTCTAAACGTCTATACGCACTGCTCGACCAGGTGTCCTGAGTGCCCGCATTGTAGTCCTTGCCGTTGAATCCGAAACCATAGAGGTTCATGTTAACGTCAAAGGCGACACATGGCGACGCGGCGGCAAACTTGGCGAGGGAAAGGGTTAAAAGAGAGACGAGGGTGAGTAGGGCCATTGTGAACCAGACAACGTTATGTGCGGGGAGGCGTCAAAGAGACGAAGAACGAGTAGCTTGGGAAAGGAAGAGAAAATGAAGAAATTTGTGTAATTTATGGAGTTGGGGGCTGACGTGAAAGAAGGGAAGGTTATTTTTGGAGAAGCTATCAATTTCAATCAATATTTAGTGGTCGTGAACGTTCGTATTTTTGTCGTGATATATACAAGTGGGCACTATGCAGGGTATAGACTATGTACGGGATAAATATATGCTGGAACGAAAGCCTCCTCATAAATAGGAAAACAACAGAAAAAAAAAACGAAGACGAAAGCGAGGAGCATTCGACAGCCATTAGACCCGTAACACAGCTCTACACACCGCTCTATACAGCCCCGGCAGGGGCTTGCCTGGAGAACCTCTTGCTTCCAGGCATACTCATGCGCCTGCTGCCCCCCGGGCTAGTCGGATTCAGCCCCAGCAGCCCCAAGAACGTCGCGCGCTTCGGGTCCGGACTCGCCGCCGTCTCGTACCCCTCCTCGCCCTCCATGATGATCTTCATCGTATGCGGGTCGATCCTGAACTTCTTATCTCGCAGGGCCTGGATGATGTCCTCCGTAGTCTGGCGTCCTGCGAGAATGTTGCCAATGTTCGTCTGCGCGCCAATGGACACCGCCGAGGCGATCGTGCCCGGCTGGTGATTGAGCACAAGGTCGCGTCTGTCCGTACGGTGGAAGAGATGAAGAATGGTGCCGAAGAAGGCGAGCATAAGCATGGCGGTAACGAGGAGGTGCACAGCGACATCACTATCAGGCGTGGTCAGCATGCGGCCCCAATGAACGCAAAACAGATAGCTCACCTCAGCCACAATCGCTTTCGGACCGTCTTGACTTCCACGGACATGGGCTCGCTCGCAGGGAGGAAATATACCGATCTGGCGATGAGCTTGAGGTACGTGGTCTGCAGTCAAGAGTTATCAGCAGTGTCTCGCAGCACTTATGCCAAACACTCACGTAGACTTGCGTTGATAACTGCACGAATTTGTTGGTGGTAAAGGCTGCAGCCAGCCCAGCCGGGCTGGATTCTGCTGCCTGGAAGATTGCAGCAGGCATCTGCAATTGCGTAGCATTTTCTCTGTTCAATGTAAACCTATCCGGGTTGGTAAGGTTGAAGCCAATGCCGTTATACGCCCGTCCATTCAACGGGGCGCCAGTCACATTGCCCGCGAGGCTCGAAAAGTTGGACGAGCCCACTTGGAACGGCCTGAGCTCGTTCACCGACGTAAGGTTACCGCTCGCGAGGTCGACAGTCACGCTAACGTCGAACAGCGATATCTTGGGTGTGCAGAAGGCGACCGAATGGCTGGCACTGGGGAGATATGTGAAGAACCAGAATACGACTGGGCTGAACTGATCAGGTGTGATCGTGTTTCCGCATTGATTGAGGATCGAGGTGCCTAAGACAGGGCATAAGCATCCGAACAGCGCCTACTTGGAAGAGGAACAGCTTACCAAAGAGGTTCTCGGTGCTTTTGTCAACCTCCCAGGTGAAAGTGCATCCATTGAACGTCGCGTTGTTAGTCCAGCCCTGCCCATCTGCATGCTGCGTCATGGTTGTCTATGATGGTTCAATAACATTAGTTGGAACGCTCTGAAAGAAGGAAGAAAACAACATGCCTGGTCAGCCGGCTCGCAGCCAGGCTCGCTCTTGACGGCCGTCGTGTTGGCAAATACAGTACCATTTGTCGCGACATCAGTCGGCAGCTATCCATCACGAGTAATCAGCTATGCCCCAAAGCGAGCAATTCGTATATGATTACCTGGAATTCACCAATAGTGTAGGTGTCGTGGATAAAGTCGGGGTCACCTATGTCGTAAAGTACGGAGGCAGAAGCATACCCCGCTGCGCTCAAAAACGCTGCACGAAAGCATTAGTAGGGAGTTGGGGGCACCGATAAGAAACTCACCAGTCAAGTCTTGGAACTGAGCGTTCTGGTTAAGTCCGATGAGCTGTAAATTGTTGACCTGGACGTCTACGAAGACATTATATAAGTGTATGATTCCCGAAAACAGGGATTGCCTTACTGGGCACGGGGATGTAAGTGTCTCTAACGCTAAAGACCGCTGCCGCCAAAGGCTGGAATGTCAGGGACACTAGGACCATTAGCGTGGCAAGAGCGACTAGGTAATGCTTGTTCCTTGTAGCGTTCGTCCAGACGAGGAAATTACTAGGGAGCGCGTCAGTAGAGAATTTGTCTCTAGGTCACAACGCTAATTCACACCTGGTGCGGGTGTAGTCGAGCAGTAAGCTACGATGTGGTGGGGAATCTCCGTGGACAAGGTCGACATAGGGCTTTCGGTAGTCATATGAGCGACCGAAAAATGAGATGTGTGCATCGAAAAACGCACCTGCATCTTCTTGATCTCGATATCGGTCCATGTCCATAACGCGACGATGACCATAGCCACAGCAACGGGAGGTAAGGTCTATATATTCATCGTAAGCTTAGCAGGTAATATTTTAGCCTGGAGGACTGACATAAACGTAGTGCATCCAGCCTTGCTCGGAGGTGAAGAATCCAGTTGGCCATCCTGTTGAGGGTCAGTTAATTTGTAGGTCACAGCGATAAGGGTGAACATACCTTGATTTTTGTTGCTGAAATGAAGAGCGACCTCCAAAGCGATAGCGCCGCCGACCATAAAGACTACCAGTGTCACCCAGAACCAAGTTCTCAAGGGCACGGGTACCCAACCCTTTTCTATCTTATGCTTGTTATCTAAAGAGCAGACTATGTTAGGCGCGGGGTCAGACCTGGCCGTTATTCTAGTTACGTACCTGGAGGTATGTCGTTCCATGGCTTCTCTTTAGCCTCCTGAGATGGGTACGATGCGAACTGGACATGCTCTGCCGACGGACTGTCCAGGAGTCTTGCGTTAGGTGATGTCGGAGGCGTTTGGTAATTGCGAGAGTTTGGGGTCGCTGGCTGAGCAGCCTGAAGGTAGAATCAGCCTTGCGCATTCGCAAAATCGGACAAGCATTCAGGCGTACAGATCCGTAGGGAAGGGAAGGAATCGTGCCCTGTGGCGGCATAGCGCCCGGGGGTAAACCGCCACTCTCCGCTTTTGTAGCACGTTCACGCAAGGAACTGCTAGAGCTTGATGATCCTGCCTTGTCGTACGATTCACCCTCAGCGCGAGAGCTGAAGGTATTGTCGGCTGCCCCCTGGTCGCTGCTGGTCCTTGGCGAGTGCGCCATTTTGTCCTGCGCGTCCGAGTGGGGGATAGAGCTGTAGCGCGCGCGTGAAGCCGTGATGAAGAAGCGCTGTATAACAGTAAGAAAAAGCGCTCGACGCCGTAGAAAATGGCTGTATACCTTGGGCAAGTATTAGGAGACAACAAAAAGCACGACGGCGATCATGTCTGAGCTGCAGCCTTATACATACGCTGCAAGTGACCGTTCCTCGTTCTCAGCACGCGTCGCAACAAGATTCATCGCCCATTTCTGGCCTCGGCATCTCGTGCCGAAGTCCTCGCACTGCACGTTCTCCGCCAGAACTTATCCTCATCTTTTCCTTGTCTTTTCCTCTGCTTTGTTTCGAAATTCGTGGCCTACACATGCTGTTCGCTGTATTCTCTCATTCCCTTTTTCGTATCGGCCGCCATAGACGCAGCTATCGATGGGGGCATGTATACGTACTTGATCAAAATCAATCAGTATTACAGCCTCGAGCTCGACGGGCGTCACGGCGTCGATAGCACTGCGCGCTGAGCAGTGATTAGCGCCCCACCCAAGCCCCACCGCCTTCAGAGCCTGTTCAGAGCTTCGCAAGTATCTACCGATTTCTCAGGTTACGGTCTACGGTCGCGCAAGTAGAACTGGCCGGATACTTCAACTTCTCAACCCTTTCTGGTCGTCGACGAGGTACTTAAACTCGAGTTGCACGGTAGCGGGTCGTGTTCAAAAAGTGCCTGTTGGTCCTCGGACGTCCAGGGCGGATATCAACTTGTAAACATTGTAAACAGGAGGCGAGCATTTGCCATATAGTCGACCGCCTTGTTACTCCGTGGGGCAGTATATTTTACATGCTCCAAACGCCCTCAAGGTGCGTTGTATTGTACATTACATGATCCACATTGCCCCGGAGGCCATGACGTGTTACTGCTCACAAGAATTTCAGCTTTCGTTGACGATGTGTGCGGTCACTTCCTTACCGGTATCTAGACCCAGACGAGTCGCGCCATAAACTGCGGACTTCGACTATATCTTCCCCTTGATGATGTCTGCCGCCTGCTCCGCGATGGTATAGGCGGTAGCTGTGGAGAGTCATCGGTACCACACCATTGAAGTTTTATACAGTACTTACCCAGACTATGAGACGCGAAATGTATAGGGACCTATAATCCACCTCTATCAGCAACCTGGCGTAGTCTTTCCGAGAGTTGAAATGCTTACAATGCTGAGGTCGACGACGCGAATGTTCGATGTCCCGTAGACCTTCATTCAAAATACACATCAGTGAATGCGACGTTGCGAAAGGCGGGCGTTGCTTACCTTCAATTTGGGGTCCACTACGCCGCCCTTATCCCGAGGCAGCATCGAAAGCGTGCCAGCAGAGTCTAAGGTACCTCAGTACCATGGTGAGCGTGTATAGACATCAATACGCACGATAAGTAGAGCTCATGTATTTCTTTATATGATCTAACGTGGTCGCATCAGATATTGGTGTCAAGGATACATGCCTAAAGAAAAAGCGATACTCACCACCAATCTCCTCATCGGTGACGATGTCTGATCCGGGATTAAGCTCCTTGACTGAAGAGCCGAGGAGTTCCTTGAGAGGTGAGTTGTGGGGAATCTCCCTCGCGAACTTGACCGTCTCGATGAAGTTCTGTAAATCTACAAGTGGACTCGTCAGAGTTTCATACATGTGAAGTACCTCAGCAGCCTTACCAATGTCCTCCTCGAAATAATGCGGGTCGAAGGCAGGATGAACTTTCGGGTCTGTCGACGTTATGTGCTACGGCACGCTCAGCATTGAAGGTCACAGCGGTAAAACCTTAAATGTACTCACGACGCTGCCCCTGGAGAATGGATGGTTCGTGGCGGAAAGGATCGAGAGGTATCGTTTGCCCTGAACAGGCGGGTCTACCCACGGCGTCAGTCGAATATCCTCCGTAGTCAAGGATACGTTTATGAAACTCACTTCGGACGGTCAGTAGGCCCGGGTACGAGATCACCTCGGGTCCAGGAGCGCCCCTTTCAAGGCGCTCAATCAGGATCTTGTATTGGTCCAAGACACCCGGCGGATACGAGTCTCCGTTCTTCTTCACCTTCTCCCGGATGCCCTCGAGCAGCTCGTCAGCGCGGGGAGAGTAGGCTTTGAGAGGGTTGAACGAGAAGATTGTGATGCCCATGTTGTATGCTCCTTGCCCGGTCGGACTGCTTCCTGTTAGCTTCAAATGCTACTACGAAGCAAACAAAAGACCTACTGGAGTTCTAGGTGCCGTTTCTGAGATTCAGGATCCCGCAGGAGGTCAAATGTCTCCCCGGGTACATCGTCCGGTATTTCTATGTAGATGCAGTAAGAAATGAACAAACAATTCGACATGGGTTGACCAAGCATACCGAACGAGGATCCGATGAAATTGTGCTCTTGGAGGTTCTCCCCGACTCTGTCAAGCTCAAGCTTGACAGGAATGCCTAGCGGCTCTAAAACATCGCGCCGACCTATTCCGCTGAGCTCCAGGATCTGCGGAGACTTGAGCGCGCTACAAAGCAAACGTTATGTCAGTCAGCTTTATTATATGTATTATGGAAAAAATAGACTGAAACACGTACCCTGCAGAAAGAATGGCCTCCTTTCGCACATGGACGACGTGCGTCCTGTCGCCATGAGAGAACTCGACGCCTGTCGCGATCAAAAGGCCGGTTTTCGGGTCAGTCTCCGTGACAAGCTTGTGCGTATACGCGCCGACCAGGACGCTGAGGTTCTGGCGGTCGGCATTGGGGGCGTAATAAGCCTATACAGAGGAATTAAGTAGTGCTGTACGTGACTTCACTTCATTTGCTAACGTACCGTGGCAGAGTATGTCCGCTTAAATGTCTTGGGGTCGATTGTGTTGGGCACGAAGAACGTCCCGTGTGGCTGGCCATCGCAATGAGCACAACGATACTTATCTGGCAGATCGAAGTACATACGTTTCCGCCATATGGATCCGGTGCAGAAGGGATCCCCAAATTTTCCAACGTCTTGTGTGGTGTCAGCTTGGGCCACATCTAGATATCGGGAAGTGATTGATGCTAACCTGCTTCAGCTTGAGCTCGATATCGAGTATCACGCTGGGCGGCGTCAATGGCAGCACCCCCTCTGTGCCAATAGTCCACCTGTCGTAATTGTGGCCGTTCTTGGCCTGAAACTCTTTACTGGGCTGCACAAACCTGAGGCCAAATGAGCGCTCAGTACACGTATACTTACCGCGAGGTAAAGCTTACTTCTCAGTCTTCTGCGAGTACTTAAGATAGTTGGCCCAGTTCCATCCGGGGTTGCCTAATTTCTCCCAGTCTAGCGCGATCCTGGGATGAGATCTGTGAATCAAAAGGAGCTGAAGGAGGACGCGCACCATCGATATCTTCCGCGGGGGGTTTCGTCCAGCACAAAAAATTGAGGGCCGAGGTGCCTCCCAAACCTTTGCCGCTACGACCGTGACCGCGTCAGCTTTCGAATAGCAAGTCCCTCTGAAAATCATACCGGTTCCAGCCATATTCCATGTCATTGGCGCATTTTTGAGGTGTCTGGAACGCGAACAACCTTTAAGCTTCCGTCGCACCATAGCTAACGCAGCGTGTAAATACCGTTTTGAAGCCCCAGTCGTACAGGTCCTGGCCGAAATTCTTTCCGTATTCGCCCAAACGAGCTACCCAGAATGGCATCAGTCCGGCGCCAACTTCCTACAGAAAACCACGCGAAGTAGCTACTTACTCGTGTTGGGATCGTCAATATTATTTTTACCCGCCTCGAGCACCAAAACGCTTGTCGCGGGGTCCTCGGACAGTCTCGCAGCCAGCGTTAGCCCCGCCGTCTGTAAACACGCGTCAGCGTCACATCTATTCGAGTCGTAGCTCTGCACGGTACGCACTCCTCCACCTAGAATATCGACGACGCGTCCGTCAGCGTGCAGCTCTCGAAACGTGACACAGTGGTCGACGGCGCACCTGCAATGACATAGTCGAAGGTCTTGTCCGCAACGTTCTCAATAGAGGCGCTCATACTGTCTTAAGAACACAAGCTGAAAAGAGGGATAAGATGGTAGCAGCTCGATAGTGTTACTCGAAAACACGCACCTGTATATAGGTTCTGATGAGATCCATCGGAAGGCCCGAACCTTCGCAGCGTGCCCACAAGAAGACACTTCTTACAGCATTTCCCAGAACCCTCTGATCCTTAATGGCGTGTTACCAAGGTCTGATAGAATGTTTTTCGAGGATTTACGCGAGTGTCTGTAAGTAGATGACCGGTCACCACAGACGCAGGATTGAATGACGGAATGATCCGCACAGTTAGTAGTATACAGCTCACCGGGAGACAAGTTTGCCGAGCATGAGTGCAGAATGAGGACAGTGTAAGGGCAGCGCCTAGATACCGCTGTCATCAAATGGCGTCGAGGAAGAACTTGGAAGAACACCACTCAACGCCGCATGCCAACGTTGATCCGTTCCCGCGATCTGGACAGGCCCAATGCCCTTATTACCCGGTAATTCGAGGCTCGCTTGACGCTAGCGCTATTTCATTAAGCAGGATAACTTCGCATCTGAAGAGATGAGAACAATCAGTAGGGTACTCGTGTGGTCAAAATACTCGGGCAGGCTGGACGCTTGTGAAATTGATGGGGTCAGCTCTGAACTTCATAGACGAAAAGCAAAGTATGGTTTTATGTTATGGGCCGCCGTATATGTGTCGAATTCAAACACGCCGAGAATGAGTGACAGCTTCGAAATGTCTGATAGTACACGAAGGGGGCACATGCAGCCCAAGCGATTGATAATCATGAACCCACATCCTACGCCAGGTCAGTAGGTATGTAAATACTGTTGAGAAAGACGTTATTGCTCACCTTGAAAATGCATTACACAGATAAACAAGGATCTACATGACACACCTATAATACGCTATTCCCTCCGACCAGGGATCAAGATTAATACGCTCCGCACATACAGACTGTCGTGTGGCACATACTCCCAAATGATTCCGTCGACCGTCGGGGGTGATCTTGTCGTCGGGCTCTATACCTTTGATAATGTCTGCTGCTCCGCAATGGTGTATGCGGTGGCTGTCGAGACAAGCCCTGCATGTCACTGCATGTCACCTATACATATATGTCAATGCTTAAAAACGGTGTGAGACGCAACATGTATGGGAACCTGGAAAACGCGGCCATCAACAGGCAGACTCCATACAGGGATTACGATGTTTACAATACCCAGCGGGTTATCTTCCTCGGCACAGTAAAGCCATGCGTCTGCGCCGACAAGAACAATACTACGAGAATTCCAAGTCAGTGAGATACGGTCTGTCTCGCTCGGTACTCGATAATAGCTTACCTAGTGGAGAAACAAACCCGAGACCTTGAGTCCGGTTTGTCAATGCAGAACCGTGCAGGATCGACGGTGAGACAGTGCACTAGCCGATGATAAGTCGATGCTGTCGGTAGGGTTCCAGAACAAAATGAGGGGGGTCCAAAAGTACACGCGGGGCTATGAAAGTCGTGGATGTATGGCGTTTACTGGTGTCTCATCGATAGACGGGGATGTAGTGGTATCAGAGTGTCAGGTCTCGAAGCGACTGCCACCGGGCGTACAACCGCGAGGGTTTATCGAGCACCTAAAGGGATTTGAGTATGGCGTCCACCGGCGTGTGTGCGATGTGCCGAGGAAATGCATAGTAGCCGCGCTGCAGTATGCGCGCACCAGTGTTTCAAGTTGACTGTCTCTTGGCATCTTCCTGAGTTCCACACTGGGTAGATGCTCTGACTGCAGCGTACATACCTTTGCGCGATACCAAGGTGGCATGCAATGCATTAGGACGCCTTTAACGAGCTCATCACCCGACGAACAGTCCCGAGTTCAAGAATCAAGAGCACAAACGTCGTCGTCCAGCGAAACGAAAGCTTCCAGGTGACTCTCCAGCATATCACAAAGCAATGAGACCTGAGCAGGGCGTACGCATGAGTTATTCGAGGTCGTCGTCGAAGATATGCAGGAGAGCTGCGTCGCCGTCGAACTAAGTAGAAGAATGAAAGGACGCTGGATTTGCGGCACCAAACCCGAACCAAACCCTAATCTCAGTGTGCCCCTGATGACGTAACAATCCTTGTCACTGCGCAGTGCCGCAGCATTTTCCGACCCTTGTCCTGCCCTTGCCTCCTTGTTCACGACCTCCTCCTCGATTTTTGTTGAAATACCCCACGAACATACCCAGTAAACCCCTCAATACCGCAATATGGTCAAGACAACAGACGTCGTTCTCATTCTCGTGCGTTTCCGTAACTACGGTGTCCCTATTTTCCTCATCTAAATGCGAATATATTCGCAGGTAGCTATCCTGTTCCCCCCCGCAGCGGCAGGATTCATCACCGGCTGCAGTTGTGACCTCCTCATCAACATCGTCCTGACTATGTGAGTTCTTTTCTCTGCGTGGAAGGGCGTCAATACTAACCCTATTTCCTCCACAGTCTTGGATACATCCCGGGACACATCGTGCGTGCCCCTGTTACCCCCCTTTCCATGCACACCACTGACGTCCTTTCCTGACAGCACGCGTTCTGGTTGATCTACAAGAAGATGCAGGCCGAAGAGCGCTACGGCCAGGGCGGATTCCAATGTGCGTTTTCTTGTTGTCCACTTTCAGGTCTATGACATTTCTCTGACCTTTTAACTTAGACACTGGCAACGGCACGTACCAGCCCGTGAATCATGTCGGCCCTGGTGCCGGCGTGCCCAACTATGGCGCTGCTGGTGCCCCGAGCTACCCTGCCGCACCCTACAACGGATGAGACCATTGATGAGAGCCGGGGACTCGGAGGAGACGCGCGATTGGGTTGAGAAATATATCTCATTATGAAGACGAGGACATGATACCTGCTGTGAGATGTAAACAATATATTGGACTGGGACAGTGTGCTTTGCTTTATCAATATTGAACTGCGTACACAATCTACTCTGGACTACCAAACTTCCAATTCCACTGCTCGACTCTCGAGGACGTCGTGAACAGGACGGAGCTTGAAATCCACGTGTACCGTGTTGCAAGACGCGACGCGCCTCCTTCAATTTCTTTCCAAATTTAAAGACCATCACGATTCACGAGCTTTCCATCTGCTTTCCGTATCCACAATGTCTGTTATGTACGGGAAGGAAAAGGACACGGAAAACCATGAAATCGGTGCGTTCCACAAGCCATATCCTGTGGTCAAAACTCATCGACTTTCTACACACCAGCCGCCGACCCAGGATTCACCTCTTTCTTCGCGAAACTGCCCCCAAAATCGCCCGAGACAGGCACACTCAGGCTCTTCGACAGGCACGACTTCTACTCTGTCCACGGCCCAGACGCGCTCTTCGTCGCCGCGCACCTCTTCCGCACGAACTCCGTCATAAAGTACCTCGGCTCGGGCGGGAAGACCGCGGGCCTGCCGAGCGTGACCATCAGCACGAGTCTCGCGCTGTCCCTCCTGCGCGAGGCGCTCACGACGAAGCAGCTGCGCGTAGAGATATGGAGCCCCGAGCCCGGGCAGGGGAAGAAGGGAGCGAAGTTCCGCCTCGACAAGGAGGTAGGTCGTCCCGCACGTCCCCATAGGTTTGCGCTCACTCTCCACAGGCGTCGCCCGGAAACTTACAAGCTGTCGAAGACCTGCTCTTCGTCAACTCGGACCTTGTCTCTGCGCCGATCGTAATGGCCATCAAGATAACCTCCACCACCGGCGACAAAGCCAAGACGAAAAACATCGGCATCGCGTTCGCTGACACGAGCGTGCGCGAGCTCGGCGTGGCCGACTTTGTCGACAACGACCTCTTCTCCAACACCGAGGTAACTGACCCCCCACACTCTATTGCGGTTACATCTAACGGATACGGTCTGTAGTCGCTGATAATCCAGCTGTCGGTGAAAGAGGCTATCATACCGTCCGGCACGGCGTCGGGCGCAACTGATCGCGATTTCGACCTCAACAAGCTAAAAGCCGTGCTCGAGCGCTGCGGGGTGGTCATCACCGAGCGCAAACCCAGTATGTCACACCCTACTTTTCCTTCAACCCGACCTCTGACAACGCTGCAGGCGAGTTCACGTCCAGAACCATCGAAGACGACCTCGGGCGTCTCCTCGCGCCCACCGCCTCGACCTCCGCCGCGCCCGTCGACGCGACCATGACCATCCGTATATTGCTGTTACTACCTCTGCTTACGCCACCCGTCTAACCCTCCCACAGCACAGCTCTCGCTCCCCGTCGCGCCGTCCGCGCTCTCCGCGCTCATAACCTACCTCTCGCTGCTCGCGGATCCGTCCAACCACGGCGTGTACACGATCCGCACGCACGACCTCTCGCAGTACATGAAGCTCGACGCGAGCGCCCTGCGCGCGCTCAACCTTACCGAGGCGCCAGGAAACGCCGTGCGTGCCGCTCCGTCGTCACCCTCCCTTGGCTGTGCTAATGGTTGTGTGCATGTAGGGCGTGACGAACAGGAGCACGACCCTGCTTGGGCTGCTGAATAAATGCAAGACTGCGCAGGGGACGCGCCTCCTGGGGACGTGGCTGAAGCAGCCTCTCGTCAACTTGCATGAAATACGTACGTAGGCTATATACAGCCAGAATGCAGACGCTGAATGGCCCGTTGCAGACAAGCGGCAGAATCTGGTCGAGACGTTCGTAGACGATTCCAATGCAAGACGCACCCTGCAAGTGAGTGCCATCCTGGTCTCCCAATACATGCCACTAAAGGCGCGTAGGACGAGTACCTGAAGCTCATGCCGGACATGCATCGCATCAGCAAACGGTTCCAAAAGTCCGCAGCCTCCCTCGAGGACGTCGTGCGCGTCTACCAGGTCGTCTTAAAGGTCTGCATACCCTCGCATCCTACCCGGGTTATACTAACAAGATTCCCAGCTCCCGGGCCTGATCGCCGCGCTCGAGCGCGTCGAGACCGCCAGCGACGACCTCAGCGCGCTCCTCGACCAAACATACCTCGCTCACCTACGCGTACGTCCAGTCCCATCCCTCCCCCGCTAGTGATCCGCTGCTCACGGCAGTGTGCAGGAATACGAGACCAGCCTGTCGAAGTACTCGGAGATGGTGGAGCAGACGCTGGACCTGAACGAGCTCGACAACCACAACTACGTGATCAAGCCGGACTACGATGCGCGCTTGCAGGAGCTCGCGGACAAGCTTATGGAGGTCCGTCTTGCCGCAAGTATGCACGCGCCTTGAGATGCGATACTGATTTACGTAGACACGGGACGGTTTAGACAAGGAGCACCGCGACACCGGCAGAGATTTATCGCTGGAGCTCGACAAGAAGCTGCACCTCGAAAACTCATCGACTTACGGCTACTGTTTCCGGCTCACAAAAAACGTGCGTTGTAGACGGACCTCATCACACTGTGCTTGTAGTGCTGACCTGCGATGTTCCGGCAGGACGCGAAAGCCATCGCGAACAAACGGAAGTACATTGAGCTGGGCACCGTCAAAAGCGGCGTCTTCTTCACAACGACCACGTTGAAGGAGCTTGCGAATGATTACACCGAGTATACGGACACTTACAAAAAGACACAAAGCGGGCTCGTCAAGGAGGTCGTCAACATTGCTTGTGAGTGCCGCCCATCTACGCAGAGTATATTTAAGTTATGTTGCGCCGTCTAGCTACGTATACGCCGGTTCTAGAGTCGCTGGATAACATCATCGCACACCTCGATGTTATTCTGAGGTAAACGCCTCTCCCTTCACCGTCTACACACTCTGATGAACATTTACTCAGTTTCGCCCACGTCTCCGTAAATGCGCCGGAGCCGTATGTCAGGCCAACTGTCCTAGAGAAAGGTAGATCTTCGTTTTCTTTGACGCACTTGGAGGAGGTTTACCCTTCCTCTATCCAGGGTCGGGCAATCTCATCCTGAAGGAGGCACGACACCCTTGTCTAGAGGTGCAAGATGACATCAGCTTCATCCCGAACGACGTCGAGATGATCAAAAGTACGTCCCTGTTCCTCGTACCTTCCCAGACCAATTGCTGACGCATGTGTATCTCCAGACGAAAGCGAATTCCAGATCATCAGTAAGCTATCTACCTAAACGTCTATATAAGGTTCCGGTTAACTTGGAAATGGTCCAGCTGGGCCCAACATGGGTGGAAAATCGACATTCATCCGGCAGGTGGGCGTGATCGCGCTCATGGCCCAAACAGGGTGTTTCGTGCCGTGCGCGGAAGCCACGATGCCCATTTTCGACTCTGTATTGTGCCGTGTGGGCGCTGGAGACAGCCAGCTCAAGGGCGTGTCGACGTTCATGGCAGAGATGCTGGAAACGGCTACCATCTTGAGGGTGTGTGTCTACCACATTTGCTCCTATTTTTTCTTGAATCATAATTTTTCAGTCGGCGTCGAAAGATTCTCTCATAATCATAGACGAGCTAGGACGAGGTGAGTATTTTAAATGCCGCTTAACATATTTGTGTAAACCGATTCTCGGTGCAGGGACTTCCACCTACGACGGATTCGGCTTGGCCTGGGCAATCTCCGAGTACGTGCATCTTTACAAGTCCGCGCCCCACTCACTAACCAGCATCCCAGGCACATCGCCTCTCAAATCCACGCCTTCTGCCTATTCGCCACCCACTTCCACGAGCTCACCGCGCTCGACCAAGAGCTCCCACACGTCAAGAACCTGCACGTCGTCGCGCACGTCACGCAGACGGGCGAGGCGACGCAGGACCGCGACATCACACTCCTGTACAAGGTCGAGCCGGGCGTGTCGGACCAGAGCTTCGGCATCCACGTCGCGCGCCTGGCGAATTTCCCGGAGAATGTGGTCAAGGTGCGTGGTGGCTGTATGGTTGACGTTGCTCCGCCGATTTTTAAATGATATGCTGCAGCTCGCGAAACGCAAAGCGGATGAACTGGAGGATTTCAGCAGTGGTACGTCCCGCCATACTTGTACAGCAGTCATCGAATCAATTCCTCTTCCAGATGCTACCCAAGCGGAGCCCGGCATCACGCCTGAAGTCACCGACGAAGGAATCAAAATCGTCGAGGACCTTCTGCGCGCATGGAGTTCCGGGTCAGCGGCCGATGGCGAGGACGTCGTCATGGACGAGTCCGACGACCAGTCGCCCGAGGAACAGTTGGCCGAGCTCAAAAAATACGTCGAGCAGTTCCGGCCCCAGATAGAGAGCAACACCTGGTTGCAGACGGTCCTCACCTCCCTCTGAACACCATACGTTCATCCCGGTATATATTATAGCTGCTCTCATCTCTCTGTCGGTCCTGTAGCATACATTAGCTCTTGTGTAATATCATCTTCCCCCCCGTGGAACATCTCTTCCTTCGTCACATATAATCCTCTTTAAGTCCATTTGAGGTACACGGATACGATAACACACTAAGCAAAAACAGCGAAACGACGTGCAGAAGAAATGTATAAGAGATCAATAACGGCGAGCCTTTTCCCATTCAGGATCCCCCTTTGCAGCCTCAATGCACTCCGCGATCGAAACACCGTACTCTTTCTCCAGCTGCGGCTCGCTGAACGGTCCCAGCATGTGCCGCAAAATCGCGATGCTCGCTCTATCGCGCTCCTTCATTGCCCTGTTCCGCGCATTCAAAAAGACCTGTTTAGGAGCACCGTGGAATTCGCGCTGCACCGTGCGTCCGTCCGGCTGCATGAGGTTGTAATCCCAGCGGGGGCCGTCGCGTCGAAGGAGGTACAGCTGCGCGATCAGGTCCGGGGACGGTGTCTTGGTATACAGCGGGGTGAATGGATCGGACGAGTCCTTAGCGGGGTCGCTTTCTATGACGGACGTCTCGAGGATTTTGGAGCAGATCGTTTTATGCGGAGGGTCCCCGCCCTTGTAGTCCTTGACTTGGCATTCACTGTGAGGCATGCCTTGGTCAGATGCAGAGGCGAGCGCATTGGATAACACCCCGCGCACCGAGAGCAATACATGACCTGTCTTCCTACCTTCTTGCAGCCGCTACAGCACATCATACGACCGCTAGCAGCTGGGGCTGTACAGATATTGGTTTCGTAAATTCCACTCACAAAATGAGCTCACCTTGCTTCCCACAATGCTCGCAGAGATCAACATATTCTCTTTCTTTAGTGAGTGCGCGAATCTGCTTCTCAGCGTCGTCCACCAACTTGTAAACGTGTTGGGGCAATGGCGACGGGTCATTTTCTGGAAGCCATTAATGGAAGTAGCAGTCCACAGTCTGTGCCCTGAAAATATTAGAGAACCCACCTCGTTTCTCTTTGCGCTCCGATGTGTGTGTTTTCGGCTGCCTCAGATAGCGCCGGTCAATCTTAATATCGACCTATCAACATAAAATACTCATCATGTGAGCAAAATGACTAATCAACAAGGTAAGCGTACTGTATACGCACAAGGATGCAAAGCATAGAGACGAGAATCTGGAGAAGGAAGCAGTGTCGCTTGACCAGCACCTGTTCGTGGTACAGCCGCACATGCGCCGGACGCGCCGCCTCCGCCTCGTCTGTAGCGCTGAACCCGAATAAACGCCACACCTCCGGGTGCGGGAGGACAGGAAAATTCGGGGACGGTTTCCCGTTCAGGTCACTGACCATGAAATGTTTCACCATCTTGCAGAACCCCTCGCCTGCCCCGCTACACAGTTCCTCCTTATTGATGTCCGGGCAGTACCTGTAATCGAGAATCGAATCAGGTTTGGCAGAGGTGCGTGCGGATATATGAGCGCCGGTGGCAAGGGAACATGCTCACTGCCAGTAATCCTCCAAGCCCTGCGGTGCAGCCTCCGTCCGCAAGGCCCGCACGAGGATATCCTCACGCTCGCGGACACTCTTTCCCGCCCACAATTTCTCAATCGGCTGTCCTTCTGTGTACTTGCAGACATATATATTCGTGATGTGCTGGCAGATGCCGCCATTGTGTATGCGCTGTAGCCGCAGCTGCGCGATGTCTGTCTGGCTGAATTGCACGCGGGGCTCGGAGTCCTGGGGATGTGTGTTTCAGTTGCGTCATTTGCAGCACTGATTGCCACCTCCCAACGCGACCTCCTTTTGTTTCGTGTAATAGGCATTGCACACACTATGATTATACTGACCTTGACAAGGCATTCTTCGGGATCGTCGTGAAAACTCCAATCCAATTCCTCGATCCAGAATTTGTACCATCCTTCGGGGTCGCGCGCTGGGTCGGGCCTACGAGGATCAAGGGACCAACTCATGATGATAATGCAGCGGCTGGTAAGGGTACTGCAATACTTATGTAGGTGAAGGCACAACGGATATCGATGTTGTTGTCGGAATATCGATCGAAGTCGAGCCGGACTCAATAGAGTGTATCAGATGCGCCTTGCGAGACCAGCTTTTTTCCTTGTCAGTAATTGTCATGCAACTTCATGCAAGGCAAAGTAGGAATGGGATATAAGCACACACCCATCTCATACATTGATGATTACATAGACTTATTCCTGCTCATTATTATCGTCTTGTTCAGGCTCCTCGACCACCATGGCTTCCGAGTCTGCGTCGGCTTCTACGTCCGCCACAGACGCAGCGTCCTTAGCAGAGGCCAATTTCTTTTGGTGTGCGGCATCCTTATCGCGTCCAGCGATAGTGACATCTTCCCCGAACAGCCGCATGCTCAGCGCGCTACAGGATGTCCGTGAGCAGACATCGTGGAGATACACGTAGGAACGCACCTCTTCGCCTTTTTGTCTATCATCAGGGAGATGGAAACATTCGATTTCCACAAGGGCAAAACGAGGTCGTGCGTGAGCCTACACAACCATCACTCTTATCAGCACGATACCCAAACAACACAGACAAAGTAGACGCACGTTGCGCCGCTAAACGACCCCGCCCTAAACCTGACAACATGGCTCCCCGACTCCCGCGCCTCAATCACGCCCCTAAACGGCTGCGCAAAGCCCTCACACAGCGGGTAGTACATCTGCAGCAGCGTACGCAGCGCGGGGCCGTCCGCCTCCACGATAGTCTCCGGGCGTATGTACGGCAGCACCACGGGCAGGCCCTCGCCGAGCGTGCGGAACTGCGCGACCTGCGCGTCCGCGGTCTTCCCCGGGTCCTGCTTCGCAAAGACCTTCGTGCCGCACGTCATGAGCCGCAGGCGCGCGTAGTCGTTCGACTGCACGACGCGCTTCACGAGGTCGTTGGTGAGGTACAGCGAGCGCACGGCGTCGCCCGTCGGGTTCCGTACGAGGACGTTGTGCGCGGGGAAATCTGCAGTGAGATTGAGGCCTTTCCTGTGGGGTGAATGAGCGGACGCCGATATGAAGCAACAAGAAAAAACCGCACATGCAGGTGAGCAGCGTTGGGTCGTCTGGTGCTAGGAAGGTGTACGGGTTTTCTTTGAACATGCCGCCCGACTCTTTCGGTTTGTCCTTCCCTTTTTGCTGTCGT
The DNA here is from genome assembly GCA_000827205.1 of Plicaturopsis crispa FD-325 SS-3. Taxonomy (NCBI): domain Eukaryota; kingdom Fungi; phylum Basidiomycota; class Agaricomycetes; order Amylocorticiales; family Amylocorticiaceae; genus Plicatura; species Plicatura crispa. Next base: position 40,360 of record KN832557.1, read on the forward strand.
CTTGCTTGTTTTGTGTCAGTAGGGGATACTGTAGGATCTGTGGGCGCCTCCGTTTGTGGGACGGTCGAGTCGGGTTGGGTGACGTCGGCAACTCCTTCACTTGTGCCCTCAGCTTCAGCGTTTTCAGGGCCTTCAGTACCCTCTGCATTATCTTCCTCCTCGATCCTCATCTTTTTGACGATCCCGATATCGTCCGCGCCCGTTTCTGCGCCTCGTTTGAGATCCCTGTAGGGGCAATATCAGCACTTCTGGCTTGGCAGACACTGTCCAATGTCCAAAGCGCACGAGCACGAGAAAAGATAACGATGAAACAAAACACCATCATGAGGGCACTTACGTTCTCTTAGCCTGCGGTTCCGCAACCCTCTTCCGCTGAATGACAGCCACGAAGAACCCACCAGTGTCCTGTAAATGCGGGTATATCCGTAGACTTGGTCATTCTCATCAGTCCCCCAGGTTCAAACGCACATCACAGCCAACTCACCACCGCTCCAAATGCAGATCTACCACATTCTCAGGCGGCCAATGCCCCGCCCCGACCTTCCCGTCCCTTGCACGGTCCGGGAAAGCCTCCGCATACGCCGCATACGACGCATACGATGTGTCCACGGCCTTCTTGTCCGAGGCGCTGGGGATGGAAGGGCGCCACCGCGTGAGGCCCGGGCGCCGTACGAGGGCGGGGAGGTGCGTAGATACGTCGCGGAGCTCGAAGTCCGCGTTCGCGTTCAGCGCGGCGGCAACGACGGCCTCGTTCTCGACGGGGTTAAGCGAGCACGTGGAGTATACGATGCGTGCGTCCTGCGTGCGTTTGAGCATCTTCATCGCGCGTTGCAGGATGCGGAGTTGGAGTCTGGACGGTACGGGAGTATGGACATCAGTGTGGTTTCAACCAATAATATCAGCAAGGGAATCGAGGCCGAGACTGGCAGCAAAACAGGGGCTGTAGGTATGGTCGACAGGATGTGTACGCACCCATGCAGTCCATTCCCGTCTCCGGGGCCCCAGGACTTCCAGATACCCAAGTTCTTCCGCATTGTCCCGTCACCACTACATGGCACGTCGCACAGGATGCGATCGAAGAGCAGTTGGCGCCGGCCGCCTGGATGGCCCTGTACGATTTAGAATAATGGCAAGTCAGTATGATTGAACATTGGGCGAGCCGAATAGTCTAATGAATTGCCGCGGGAAAGACGTGTGGAGATGAAAACGACCCACGTACAATCGGGTCGAGGTAAATCGACGGATACAGACTCGCATCGCAATTCGTCACGCACACTGCGGGCGACGGCAGCCGTGCAGACTGGTGGATCAGCAGGTGCGTGCGCTTGTGGTCGCTGTCGTTTGCGATGAGCAGGCCGGGCGGGATGATGAGTGCGCCGGGCGGGAGGGGAGCATCGTTTCCGGCCTTGGTCGCGGGTGTAGGCGTATGTAGCGACTCGAGCAATTGTGCGGTCTGAAGACACACGAGTCAGGAAGATTCGTCGGTTAGCAGGATGAATCGGGGAAATGGATAGCCAGGGATACGTACTTTCGAGCCTGGCGCAGCGCAAAGGTCGATGACCTAGACGGGGCAGCTGATAGTGATCAGCGAGGCAGCCTATTATCGTTGATTGTAAAATAAACACGCACCGTGTGTTCGGGGCGCACATTCAAGAAAAGGGGTGGGAGCATGGATACGGCTTCCGAGCGCGAGATGTTACCCTATGACGGGTGAGCGAATGGATTCACGATACACGAAGACGGATGCGCTCCCAAGACAGAATACGCAAATACGCACCACATCCGTCTCAAACACGAGAAATGCATGGAACGCACGGAACCCAGGCTCCTTTCGCAGCACGCGTTTCGGGACGTTAAATTGCCAGGCGAGGGCGTCGGGGTACCTGGATAGGTGTCAGGTCTACGTTGATAGTATCGTACTCGCATGCTGCACAATGTGATAGTCACGCTCGCATACCGTGCGTCGCATTTGCGTAACGCGTCATGCTTTCTGGACTCACCATGGAATCTGCATCGGAGGGGGCACGCGCTCGCCCTCAAACACAGCATCGCTAAGCGTGGGGACGTACGTATCGCGGATGAGCGCGGAGAGTGCCTGGGCTGTCCTGTGTGGGGGTTATTTGTTATTGAGAGTCCACAAGGAGGGGGAAGTCAGAAGAGAAAACTGTCATACAGCTACGAAGGGGGACGAGGATTGGAGAAAAGAGTACAACGTGAGGGTGCGGGACAACCAACGGAAATAATTAGCAGCGGCAAATGCATTGCAATGACCTATTTCAACACATATCGAACGAGGAAGACTCGCCGAAGGTCGAAGAGGCCAATGCAATGCCCTTGCCGCCAGCAATTATATGGTGGTTGGATCTTTGAAAGGTGGAGGAGCGGGCATTGGCATGCACCTCTGGACAGGGCTCTGAAGAGGCATCAAGCGATGGAAGAAACGACACCAACTTTCGCCAAAAAAGGGATCGTACTCACTCTCTAACGCCAGCGACCCGAAAAGTGATTGGCAGCGGTGTGCGCATGGCCTCCCACATCTCCTCCCAGTCGTTGGCTGCCTTGGTTTTCCCGTCGTTCCCCGCCTCAGTTTCCCGGGCAGCATCACCCCCCTCACCGCTCTCCTTCGTCGGGCCAAACAAGCCTTGCGCGCGGTAATAATCTTCCATGCGCGAGTTGTGCATGTCCGCCTTCGTGATATGGGCTGTGACGTATCCGCCTTCGCCATCGCGCCCGTCTCCGCTACGTGCGCCGCCGCCTCGTGCGTTATGTGCCTTGCCGCCGCCGCGACCAAATTTCTGACAGTTCGGATAAAGTCAGCGCGGTGGACGAAAAGCAGGGTGAAAGCGCACCGTGGCGAAGAAAAAGCAAACGCACCTTGCGACCGGCCATGCTACAGTGTATGTTACACTTATTTTACAAAGTAAGCGCTTGTTTTTCCTGAGCTCGTCGGTGCTCGTCGTTGCAAAAACTGTATACGGACAGCAGCGAATCGGATTCGGCGACTCGGTTAGATTTGGGCCAGATAAGGCAACTTTTCATCTGATCATCGTTCGCGGCGTCCTTTTTTTCCAGACTCTCATCATGTCTGGCCACGGTCTACTACGTAGGGCGCCTTTCTACGGTGCTTGAGGGCGCCTTATTCTTGTTCGCGACGTCCGAAGGGCCCAGGAATAGCACGACGGTCCGACTCGGTGGCATCTCGTGTGAACGAGCGTCTAACGAAGTGGTGTTTCAGACGCCGTCAACCATCGTTGCGCTTTGTTATCGCCAACCTCCAGCAACCTCCCCTTCGCTCCGATTTTTCGTACCTAGGAAATGTTCACAACATCGCTCAACCAGGCCTCGCGCTCGCAACTCAGGAATCCCCCATGACCGTGTGCGAGCACAAATCGTTATCGAATGTAGGTAGGTAGGATCCAGGGATACAGTCGTTCTGATAGGAATAAACAGGGGGAGCGTCGTAGGCAATCCATGGCGTGGTACATCTGGGTATGTGTATAGAATGAGCAATACAACTTGGAGACACCACGCTACCCATCTTTGGACCTTTACAAGTTCTCGATTCGCTGGAGGACCTCCAACGCGCTCGGGCGCTTCATCGGGTCGACATTGCAGCAACCGGAAAGCGCGGCGGCGATGTCAGGGGGGACCCCGTTCAAAAGCTCAGCCTCGGTGATCCTCCCGTCCTGCAGCTTCATGACCCACGCGGCATAGCTAGCGGAATGGTTCTTTCCCGGGGAAGGATTCTCGCCTCTGAACATCTGCGGGCACACCGAGAAGTCAGTCGCGGTCCAGCCACTGGGTCATATGATGGGCGCTGCGCACCTGCCCAACTGTGACAGCAAGGCTGTACATGTCTACTGCTGCTGTAGGCTGCGGCACCTCCTCGTCGTCTGTGAACAGAATTTCCAGCGGCTGTGTGTGGTACCGGAACGGATTTCCGCCGGAGGCTATGACGCTTTGGACGAGCGTATGGAAACCCGCGTCGGCGAGGACAGCACGAAGGTCATCACCGATGAGTATGTTCGTCTATAATGCAATGTCGCGGTTAATTTTGTTTATCTCATATTGATCTCATAGAATGAGGGCAACTGCTACCACGTACAAGGCTTATATTTCCGTGTACGATGCCGTGCGCGTGCAATTCCACCAGCGTCTTCAGTACATCCTTGATCTATCGGGCACTCAGCGTCAGGCCAGCCACGGAAATCGATGCTACTACACGCACCCAGTGAACGATGAGGTGAGCCGCGCCGGGATTGTTCCCCAGATAGTCGATGGCATTTCCGTTGACGAAATACGCCATCGTGAGGACAACAGCGAAACTGCCAGTATCGACTGCGTAGGCCGGGCTCGTACCGCCAATGGAACCGAGAAACGCGATATGGGACAAGAACAACTGCCAAGCCATTAATTCCCGGCTAAGCGGACAATGAATGGGTCGATTTGGGTACACGACATACGTTGATGAAAGTGTCGAACGCCTCATGCGGGATGCGAAATTTCTTCTTTAGAACCTGTGGCGACTCTGGTTAGCCAGATGTGGGCCAAGATCAGGTTTCATCTTCTTACCACCTTGGATGTTCCGTCGATGATGGTACTGCTGAGGCGCAGGTCATGGGCAGAGTTGTCAATATGCATGCCTGTGTTGTGGGGAATGAGCAAAATCTGTTGTCATAAGCATTGTGTGAGCTTACTATGGTCTTTTGAGTACTATGTGAGAGGTGAGAGAATTGAGTATGATCGTATGCAGGTTACGGGAGGAGGGACGAGGAGGGGGCGGTGGGCGGTGGGCTGCAAGTGGGGTGGTCTTTTGGAGTTCCAGACTTACTCCGCGGCACTTTTTGAGCTCCGGCACTGCGCTGACTCACAACTCTAATTAATCTAATTAGTGTTGCCGTCGAGGCGAGTCCAACTCGTTTTTGACTCGCCTCACCTCGAAAATTGCCCAACTCGTTACCGACTCGCCTCGCGAGTTGCAACTCGATGCAACTCGCTGGCATAACGGCACGGAGGACAATAAAGGTTCTGATTGGCTGGGCAGTCGGTCCGAGAAACGTGGAAACTCGCGAGGTAAACGCCTCGTTTCCAACTCGAAAAACGAGTTGCATCGAGTTGGCCAACTCGCCTCGTCTCGCCTCGACTCAGCTCGACTCGCGGCAACACTAACTCTAATCGCTAAAAAGGATTCGGTGTTTGAATTCGGTGCTTCTTCACTCTTCTTCACTGTTCATCGACAGTTCATCAGCAGTTCATCGATGTACAGCTCAACTCCTCCACCTCGGTGCATTGCATGCATCCGCCAGTATGCTACGAAGCGTGTATACGGCCAGTGTTCAGGTCATAGCAGGTATGTTGGCCGCTGATCTAATTAGTTGGTTTATGAGCTACACCCTCTAATATTAATGCCGCTTTATACATGTCCGTCTTTGTCACAGCACCACCATTCGCACGCGCATGGGAGTCCCGCTAGGTCCGTGCCCCACCCCAAAGCGCTGTACACGTTGCCGTTCGTCGCTTGGTTGAGGTTTTCCCTCGCGCACTGCAGCTCGGGGATAGCGCGGGGCGCGCCCGCACGGAGTGGCCAGAGCGCCCACGAGCAGTGCAGCATGCCCACGTTGTTTTCGCTCAACGTCCCAGCGAGGCGCTTCTACTGGGACATGGCGTGGTGCGTGGAGAAGCCAAGGACCGCGGCATGCGGGGCGGTAGCGCGTCAGATAAGAGACACGCTGAGAAGGAGTAGGGGAAGTTTGCGTGTGCGCTGGCTGCACAGTACGGCTGCTGCGCCGTTGCCATCACCGTCGAGCTCCGCATCCTCGCGCTCTGCCGCCGCTGCCACATCAGCCGGTGTAGTCTTCTAGCTCCGCTATCGCTGTCGAGCTCTTATAGGGCCGTCCACAGTGACCCTCACACCCCCTGCCTCCACCCATCACCGCGTACCTGTCGACTCAAATATTCGGGCGAGTGCATAGTGCGCACTTATGCCGATCTCATTTACCCACGAGCATTGCCTAGCGATGGCGCCATTCGAATCCGTGGGCGGCGTAGAGGATTAGAGCAATCGCTCAATTCCGTTTGCTGCGACGCGCCTCCACGCGTCGTATCGGCGCCAACACGACGCTTGTCTACGGCGTGCGCGGTGTCAATGCATGGGCCCGCATGTCTGGTTCGCGCAGGACTAATACCACGTAGTAGTCTGTCGCGCTATGGTTGTATGTACCGTGCTTTGTATGATGCACATTACAATGAAACATATTTCACTCCATACGGCGTACGCGGCCCTTTCTAACTATATACTCTAAATGCGATAAGCAAAATGCGGATGCCTTGATTTGATTTCAGAATGGAGGTACGACTGTTGTAGTCTGTCTAGGAGAGACTATGATTTGATATTCATTCGAAGACGTCCTAGTTGACATTACAAAACAATCCAGTGCCGCAAGGAATACATGGTATGAGTGATCCATATAGTTTGTAAAGGAGACCAATATCAGTAATTGTGCTTGCGACCCATCTCTAACACAGCGTACTTATCACGCTACCCAGGGTCCTTTACTTGCATTGGAAACTATTCGCCGTCGTGTTATCCCCGCCAGTAAACACCGAGTGTTGAGGGTACTGTGAAATGAAGGACAGAATATTAGTGAACACACTCGCCAGAAATGTGCGAACACTTACCGGACAAAGTTTTCTGGTGAACGAGACGCCGAGCGTAGAGTTGTCTATAGATCCCAGATAAGAGCCCGCTGCGTAAAGTTAATCAACGTACGCACCATCGACGTATTTCGTAGCAATTAACTCCGCCGGAGCCGTGTTATTCTCCACCCAATTGACGACAGCGAGTAAGATGTCATGCGCGGCGTCGGGCTTTCCAGGGGGCGCCACAGCCGACGCGTCGCTCGCGCTCTCCGCGCCGAACGCAGTCGGTCCGTTTCCATTGCCACAATGGCCCATGCCAGGGACAGTGAACAACCGGTAGAACGATTCGGGGTCGATGTCGGAATATCGCATGGTGTGGGCAACGACCGACTCGTAATAGTGGATCTGTGTCGTCGAAGGAGGTTAGGCGGTGAACAGTTTCAGTGACAGATGTGCGTACCGAGTTTCCCGGCGCAATTAGCGGGTCGCCCCATCCCACGTAGTGGAGGAGCTTTCCGCCACGGTCAGCAAAGTCCGTTATGTTTGGATCCACGGCCTAGGTTCATGGGATATATATATGGGTACTCAGCGACGAGATCAAACGACACCGGAGAGCACGTACGTCCATCTGACCAGGGTTGAGTCTGATACCTTCTTGAATCGTTGCAAAATCCAGGGTGTTGCAATCCCACGTAGGGTCACTACATATAACGAAACGTACATGAGTAACAGTGCGCTAAACGCTCGGCATTTGAAGTGCTTACTTGAGTATAAAGTCGCGATAATAATCGACGGAGATCTCGAGGACACTGCTCCCGACTAACGATCCAGCGGGATAAAGCAGCTCACCACCCGGTTGATAGCCCGAGAATATGAACGTGCCATTTGTCTCGTAGTAGTCGCTGTATATATTGTGCAACGCCGCGATCTGTGCGAGGTTCAAACATCAAACAGGTCGAGGTGTTTGACGAAGGTCGGCATGTGATGGCTTCCGGGCGGAAACTATGAAAGAAGTAGAAATAGGCGGTCAAGCGGCGAGGAAATATATCAGAAATAAGTAGATTGCCTTACATGCATCGCTGGGGGTCAGAAACAAGGCCATCCTCAACGCCATCAATCGCGTCTATAAATTGGCGTTCGTCAACCATACGATCGCTTCAACCAACGTAGTATGCGTACCGCATTGCTTCAGTACCTCGTCATGGATTACCGGCCATAACGAGTTTGGGATCCATTGCGATGAATTGACCGGTAGTACATTCAGGTTCTGGTGGATCGACCTGCACGATGAATTGTCTCCTAAGAACGTAGCTGTCAGGAGAAGAGGAGCTGACCATGGCTGCAGGTGCGACAGCCAGTTCGCAGGCGAACCGACCACAACACTGTTCGTTGATTTCTTAGCAAATAGAGAAAGAGATTCTACGGGAAACTGACCCATCGAAGGATTCGGGGTAGAGTTGCAGCTCCTTCAAACCCTGTCTTCCCCCTGTACTACACCCGAGATATTAGCTGTGATTGGCGGCCTGGCCATAGTACTTTTCCGTGATGACTTTCGAGGCGAGGACACTCATGTGCATGGCCCTAGACGCAAAATCAAGAATCGCGTTTGGGTTGTTGAGCGCCCACGTTCCGTCGGAGACCGCGCTCTGGTGACCCGTATCAGTGCTAAAGCTGGCAAACCCGTTCTTATGATGGCCAAGAGCTTGTGAGAGAAAATCGTAGTTTCAGCGATTATCACAGCCCACCTGTATGCCGTTGTACGCGAGTGCCGGATAAACGATTCCACCACTCCAGCCGCCATTTCCGACACCCAAAAGACGCGAATTCCAGTCATCAGGCAGCCATAGCTCCGTCTTTGCAGAGCTGTTAGCCGTGCTGTTGGTATTAATAGTCAGCTCCAGTCCTGTAACCCGTTCATGATCGATCTATAAGGCTTCAGCACTCAGCACACCAACGACGGCCAACTCACGACAAAATGCGGCTAGGTTATTCGAAGTGGTAGTTCCACCATAGCTTGTCAAGTTGACGAGATCCCCTTTCGCGTAGTACGTGGTCCCAGCAAGTGTTGTAGCGTTCAGAGACGGGTCGGTGACACTGAATGACAAGCAATGGGATTTGTTTGCTGACTCTGCAGCGTATACGCTGAGAGAGAGTGCCAAAGACAAGAGACCACGAAGTTTTTGCATTGCCTGTGAGCGGGCGAGGGAATCTCGGAGGTTGGCAAGAAATGTTTCCGCTGAAGAACATACACTACTTATATGTTCGGACATGGCGGTCACCTGGGCCTACTCGTCGGACGGATCGCTGGACAAGAACTTGAAGAAGCTTTCCGAGTAAACGGACGTTCCGCAGATACTTTGGATGCAAGTTCTCCGCGAAATACAACGCGAATGACCGGGCGGCAGGCATCGACGGTCACAGTCGCACGAACTGCGGAGTCGCGCTCACGTGTGTAAGTGTTTCCAGTCCGTTGCGTGGACCTGCTTCCTCTTGGCCTTCAATTCAAGTAGAATTCATATTTAAGTAGCTGCATCGAACCGTGGAAGTTATCAGCCGCAGTCAAGCTCCTGACGATGGCGGTAGACTTACCGTCTTTCCCGTTGAAACCACAAATGGTCTATCTTCGCTTCCGACGACCGCATAAAGAAACTTGACGCGTTACTGAAGGCCCCGGAGATGATAGCGCATATATTGCTCACTTGACGCCGCTCGAGCGCCACATTTATGGAGAGCAACAATTGGCAACAATGTAGTCTCATACCCATACCCTCTTAACCTTCCCATTCTGGGTCCCTTGTCAAGAGGGTCTGGGATCCGACGAGACATCCGAAAGGGACTCCGCGTGTAGCGCCTTCCGAGTCACGTCACGTCCGACTCGACAACTTTTTGTGGCGTCGACCTCGGGATGGTGTGCTCGTTTTCTCGGGCACATCATCTCCTTTCTCTTAGGTCTTTTTTCAAAACCTGGTCAGAAAACCTATAGTCCTACCCTTAGGAAGTCTCGAAAATTTCTGCCAGGCCTACTTAGAACAATTTGCCAATTACATGTAAATTCACGAGTGACAGCCAAGTTTTGGTCGCGAAACTGCACATATTTTTTCGGTTCTTTCTCAAAGTTACTCGAACTATCCATGTTATGTTGAGATAAATAGGAATTAGTGCCACGGTCACTCTGGGGAAAGTTGTGTGCCAGCCTTTCGCGAGCGAGTGAATCCATTTGCCACCAGACACAACAGAGCCAAACACAACTGGTAATTTGCTCGTACACTTGTCTCCGACGTCAGCACCGTTCCAAGCCGTATTTCAGCATTCTGAGTCGATAGATATGCTCCGGTGTGCCGTAGCTACAGAACTGTGTCTTCAGATTTTTTTAAAAGTTGCAATTTGCCAGTGAAAAGTTGTCGAGTAGAGTGTGACGTGACTCGGAAGGCGCTACACGCGGAGTCTCTTTCGGATGTCTCGTCGGATCCCAGACTCTTATAGGGAGGGACCCAGAATGGGAAGGATATGAGAGGATGGGTATGAGACTAGCAACAATGTATCGAACGTCAAGAGCAAGCAAAGAGCAAGCCACAGACAGGGCCGAGGTACTTCCGAATTCCGACGATATCAGAGCCGGCGTTTGGGCGCATACGCAAATCCATCCATCGCATCTTGCCATTGCTCTTTTTTTATTTCTTTTTCCTCCGTCCACCTCGTGCCCGTACCGGTCTCTGGATCGCGCGTATTTGCTTGGTTCGTTGCTCCCAGGTCAAATCGCGGTCCAACAAAAATGGTTGCGCCCGCTTCAGCGTCGTCGTCTTCGTCGACGAAAACGATGTCTTACGCAGACCGTGCAAAACGCGCAGCACCGCAATCGCAGTCGCAATCGCAGTCGAACTCCAATCCAACGCCGGCTCAGTTGAAGGCACAGACGCAGGCGCAAGCCAAAGCTTCGCAAACGCAGCCGCCGTCGAGCAGTAATACGTCTACGACCTCGAGCACCCTGAATTCCTCTGTCGCCACATCTGTCGACGCACCGTTACTCTCCGATCTTTTGCCAAAGGCTATCGTAGGCTCTGGCCCATCCGGCGCAGTTAATGGAAACGTTTGGACTCGCCGCAAAGACCAAATTGCACCGTCGCTTTCGGCTTCGTCATCATCGTCGTCGCACCTAAATACAAAACCCACCGTGAACGGTGTCTCGGCAAGCAATGGCTCCAGTAGCACAAGCACAAGTCTGCCCGACGATGATGCCTTCGTAGTCAAAGTTCCTCCGCGGAACGAGGGTCCCCCAGCAATGGACGACAAGGAGAGTTGGCCGGCCGTAGGAGCTGCATCGACACATGGGCCGGAAACGTCGCGGAAAGGTACGTCGCTCAGCGTCGACGTTTTACTTGCGCTTACACTCGCAAAGTGAAACTGGTGCCTACCCCACCTGAAGCAGGGTCCTCGTCGACCTCTGCTGCTCACTCGCAATCTCGGAACCATTCACATTCACGTGGCCAGTCCAATTCCGTGTCGCATTCGAGCACGTCCGCCCGTATCTCACCGGAGCTTGCCCCAAGGCGAAATAATGGGCCTTTTCCACTTACCAGTCAAAATAGTACGGCTAGTACAAATCCGAGCGTCAATGCGAGCGCAAATCCAAGCGCAAATCCGAGCGTGCAATCTAGTCCGCGTGGGCGCAGAGGCTGGGATTTAGGTGCGCAGAAGGAATACACGTCCCTTCCGCCGCCGTCGGCACCGAATGTGATGCACGCCCAACCCGCCCAAATTCACCAACCGCCATCACAGATGGACGGTCCTTCCAACGCGCCCCCTCGGCCGCAATCACTGCATCCATTGCAAATTCCTATCCACCACCCCCAGCCCCAATCCCACCATCCCATTCCCCAACCGTCCTACGATTTTGCGCAGCCATATATGTACTGGAATATGGGTGCACCAGTACCTATATCAGGCTCTCCCACCTCTAACCCGTATATACAACATGGGTATATCCCACCGCAGGGATATCAAGGTCCGTATGTGCCACCACCAATTCCTCCGCACGGCTACATGCAGCCGAGTCCCGCATACGGGTACGGGTATGCTCCGCCACCGCCTCCTCCCGCTGCAAACGCGAATATACCGCCTCCGACGATGTTGGCAAGACCAGCGCCTCCAGAAGCGAGTGGTGCGTTGACCGGGTACCGTGCAGTCGATGCTGTACCTGTCGTCGACGGGAGCAGTGCGCCGCAGCACAACGAGGCAGCGCGGTCCGGTAATGGGAGCGGGCCCCCGCAAGTAGTCTTTGGAAGCATCGGACTGGAGGGCATCCGAAGTCCGAGCCCCGCGACGGCAGCGGACGAAAATAGCGGGGCGGCCGAGGACGCGGAGAAGGAGAACGAACGGCCGTTTACTGCGTTCTCCATTGGTGTTGTGCCGAGTGACAAGTTACATCTGCGGCTCCGCTCGCGCACGCGTTCGGGCAAGGCGCGCGCGCGGTCTACCCCCGGCGACGCGCAAAACGCGCCCGAAGCTGACGAGGCTGCAGCCGAGGAGAAAGTTGAGGAGGTTCCAGTCATTGACTTGACTGATACGGAGACGAAGTGGGAATTCGGCAGCACGCGTGCTGCTGAGCCGCCCTTCGTGCCTGTGAACGCCCCTATACCAGTACCCATACCCATACCACAGTACTTCCCTCCACCCCCTGGCCCTGACCTCGCCCAGCCGCATGCTCCTGGCGATGAATGGGAGGTGAAAGACTACGGGTACGGATTTGGACCTGTATCTGGAACAGGGTATGCTCCTGCGTTGGTTCGAGATGAGCGTATAGCCAGAGAAAGGGAGAGGGCGCGTGAACGGGAATACCGACACCTGGAGAGAGACAGGGACCGGGACGAGAGAGACTTTGCGGGTGATGCCAGGGGCGAGGGCGCGAGAGGAAGGCCGCGGCGAGGCTCATTTGCGGGCGGCTACAACGACCGCGGAGGATACGCTGACCGGGGCGGGTTTGCAGACAGAGGGAGCGGCTATGAACGAGGCGGCTTCTCCGGGCGCAGGGCGCGTGGGTTCAACCGAGGCTTTACTCGAGGGTTTGGCCGTGGCGGGCCTGCCTTCCACAATAACTCGCAGCAGCAGGAACCACCGCATCCACGGAGACCCTCCTTCTCCGTGACGCCCCCTTCGCATTTCCAGGGCTTGTCTCCGTCTGCCACCGCGCCCGCTCCAGACGTCTTCTCGCCTACCGGCGCACCGCAGCAACCTCTGTATCCGCCTGCTCCTCCTGTGCCCATTCCTGTTTCGTCCCTTTCATTTCCGTTGGACCCAACGCGGTATTGGCTACTTGGTCAGCTGGAATACTATCTCAGCCCGCAAAATATGGCGCAAGACTTCTTTTTGCGGCAACGGGTGCGTTTCACTGCTCATTTCTGTTCGTCCCTTTACTGATAGCTGCAACTTTCTACTATCCTTTCTTGCGTGTAGATGGACTCTCGTGGATGGATTCACATCCCACTCATTGCATCGTTCAACCGCGTTCGATCTCTCACGTTGGACGTACAACTCGTCCGCGATGTTCTTATTCTCTCCAGCATCGTCCAAGTTCGTTATGATTGGGTACGAATGGGCGGCTGGGAGCAATACGTGCTGCCCGATGCGCCTCGCAGCACGGTAGAGTTCGTTGATGAACCCTCGTATCAACCGCCTATCTACCACGCAGAGAAGCAAAATGACGTCTCCGAAGGGAAAGACGTCGGAGAGAGTGAAGAGGGCGAACAGGAGGAGGAGGAAGAGGAAGATGTGGTTTTTGTCATGGGGCGATAGGCTCAACGACTCAACCACGAAGAATGCGGCTCTCGCAAGACCGTACCCTTTCCATCGCGGATGCTGGTGCTCGTGGTGACACCGCGTCCTCGGCATTGCTTTTGGAATGCACCGATGGCAGGCGGCCCTCCATCTCGACATGGCCGTAACGAACGATTTATCCAGCACATAGTCACGGACTACCTTTCGGCATTTCTCTGCCCTCGACGGGATCTCGAACAAGCTGCCGTACTATAATTTCCTGCGCTACATACCGGCGTGTCTCTGTTTCCATAACACTCGCTCTGCCTGTCTTTTTTCTGCCATACTGGCCATCCCCTGTCTGACAAGTTGACCATCCTGTTTTCTTTGCTGCGTCTCTCAAGTTGTCACTCGAATTCTGTCGCATAGCTAATCACATTTACACGACCCTTTTCAGCAATCGAACCATTATCATTTGGTACACCTCTCCATGTCTATGTATCGCGGTCCTACATAAGAGGATCGTACTATATCTGATTACTTCGAATTGAAAGTACGCTATCTCTTGAAAATGATAGCAGAATCCGGGAATAATGATGCATAGAATAATGAATAGTACATTACATGGACATCTCTTCTACAAAAGAAAGTAGAACGCCCCCAATCCGAACGCTGATTGGCTGAGACAAACCGGACCGGAAAATGTACCCGGTGCCGGACGTCGTCGTGCAGACGCGCAAGTTCAAAAGTAAATGGGAGACGTCTGACGCAGTACGCGTCTCGAAATTTCTCGAACGCGTCGGCTTGCGTTCGAGGGCCCGATCCAGGAAACGTCCCGCCACGGGAGGCCACGGACAGCGGAATTCTCTCGAAGAGACCGCCCAGTATTTATTTAGAGACGAAGGGGTCGTCACCGTTAACGTTCAGGGTCTTGGGGATACCCGCCGATACACGACGCACACGTAGGCTTGCGGTTTTTGAAGCCGAATCGTCAACAGCTTGGATGTGGCCTACGTGACGCGACGGACTACGGGATACTAGCACCAATTTTTAGCCTGCCTCACACGGGCTCTCGGCGACGCGCCGATATCGATTCAGCCTCCCCCCTCCACTGGCGATGCGACGACGCGGTATGTGATACGCGTCTCCAAATATCTCCAGCACATCCGCTTACGTTCGCGCAACGGCAGCATCGGATGCAGGAAACGTCACGCCGTGGACCGTGGTCGGCGGAGCATCTTTCTCCAAGGCACCGCAAGTATTTACAGGCGATGGCGCCCTAAGATGCCCACAAACAACTCACCGGACACGACCGACGCAACAAGACTTTCATTTCAATTTGGGAACGCGGTACGCGTCTCGAAATTTCTCGAGCGCGTCGGCTTGCGACCAGGTAAGGAGAGCGTTAGATGCGAAAGACGGTAAGAGAACGTTCTCGAAGGAGTTGCTAGCATTTATAGACGACGGGCCCGCTGGCAGGGATACCCACTACCGACTCGGATGCGACCCACAC
>KN832557.1:55722-171566 GCA_000827205.1 Plicaturopsis crispa FD-325 SS-3
GACGCGACGCGCTCTGCGGGACATGCGTCGACATGCGCTCAGGCGACGAAGACGTCGAACGCGGAAGACGTTGCGCTGCAGTTTGCCTAAATTTCTGGAAGGCGCCGCCATTAGCGCACAACGTCATCAAGCACGACACGTCCTTCGCGCACGCAGACGCACCGCCCGGGAGCCGCAGGCCAACCGTCACCGTCGACGTGCCGCTCCTGCGCTCGCTCCTCCGCCACACGGTCGCCGTGCCCCGCAGCGTGCAGGATGCTGGGATGCCCACCAACAAACGGCTCGGACACGATCCATGCGACAGGACACGACGCGTTTTACGAACCTGGCACGGGTGTTAGGCGCCACCCGAGAAATCTGGATAGCCATCCACTAGCGGCTGACGGCAACGCGGGACGCCGACGCGCGCCTCCAAGCTTCTCGGAGGTGCCGCCAGTTTTACAGACGACGATGCCCAAGGACGCCCACAGAAAATGACTGACGCGATGCGATGCATTCTACGAACTCGGCACACAAAAGAGCTGAATCCACCGTCCACTAGCCGCTAGCGACCACGCGGGGGGCGAGGACGTGTGTGTCACGATTTTTCGGAAGCCGCCGCCTGTGGCATTTGAGGATGATAGGGAGCTTGATGTAGTCGATCGCACATCGGCAGGTACCCCGCTTCCAAGATCAGGCTACCTTGGGCAAGACGGTATGCATGAGCCATCGTACGGTAAGGGAGCCTCGAGATTTCTTATGCTCTGATGTACAAGTACTGTACATGGGCCCCTGAGCCCGACCGACCAGAGGTCGGGCGGCGAAGGGGCCCGTCCGGTAATGAATGTTTTTGGAAGTACTATATTTCATCGTAAACGCGGTATACACTCTGTAATCTGTGCTCCAAACCCGTGGCGTAGCACGGGTCCCTGCTAGTGCGAACCATACACAAGGTCAGATATCATGGAGTGACTAGTACACTGAAAAATAACGATAAATGAACAGAATACACGATACCAAACCCATACGCTGGATGCACGAAGAATACGTGACTATACATGCCCAGGTGCTAACAACCGCGGGGACTGAACTGGGAGGTCCCGCATATTAGTCCCAGATCCCCCCATGCTCGTTGCGCATGTGGTCGTATATCCCGTCGCCCTTTGGAAATGTCGCCATACATTTCCAGCAGATATGGGTCTTGCACCGGGTGCACGTCATGTGGTTACAGCCGTCACTCTTCTCGATTGGAGCCTTGCACCCAGGGCAGCTCTTGACATCGTTGGACTCCAGCCAGGCCTGGAAAAGCTTGTCGTTGCGGTCGCGGTCCTCGCAATCCAGTCCGTCATGAGCCTCTACATGGCACTCGGAGCATATGCGGACGAGACATGAAGGGCATTGGAGAATGACGTCCGTGACTTCTCGATAGATTTGTGGGCAGTCGGGGGTTGGACAATGATAAAACTCTTCGGGGCGAGAGTTTATGAAAGACGTGAACGCAGCGTTGACAACGGCATCGAAGTCCGAGGCCGAAAGGATATCTTGGGCTACCCTTAGAGGCAGAGGTTCCTTGCAGGTAGCACCGCCCCCCAAGCACGTCAGCGGAAATTGCCTGTTTTCGTTAGCAGAAATGAGATAGTTGGACATGCAAAGTCCACACCACACATGTCCGCATCGCATCGTTATCGGACAGACAGGCTCGTCGAAACATACCGGACATTCAATAGTGGATGAGGGACGTGCTTCGGAATGCTGCAGCTGGGTTTCCCGTACGGCCTTCGCTACTGGTTCGTAGGTGGCATCACTGCCCCGTACTCCAAGCGACCTGTCCAGAAGTCGAAGGAACACATTCTCAGGGCCAAAGATCTCCTGGAGCTTAGCAAGCCCACCCCTGACAAAGTATTCCACATCGCGGGAGGAGAGGCGAATGTACCGTATTTGTTGAGCATGAAGGCGACCGATTTTGGCGAGCAGGGCGGATCGTACATGGCGACGGAGCCGTATGTGGCCAAAGAGAATTATGGTCCGTGTAGACCGGCGAGCTTCTATCCACACACCTGGATGCAGTCGTTCGAGCTCCTCTATGAAAAGAGCGCCGTCATCTGTAGCCAAGAATGGATGCCAAGCAGCCTTGCCATTGTCCGTGACTCGCTCCCCATGCAATATCTTCTCGAACGCGATCTTGAGGGGAGCGAGGGAAGACAAATTGTCGGCCGCAAGTTTGATCCTGACACCGGCGGTGGCTTCTACTCTCCTTGGGTCGGTGACGTGAACAGAGGAGCGTAGACGCTGGCGCCAGCATGTCCCCTTCAAGAAAAAGATGTCGGATGCAAGCTTGTCGTAAACAGTCCCAGGGACTGTGTATGAGATAGTCGCCTGATATTGGGCCGAAAGCACGGCCTTGCCGAGAGCGGGCACGCCTCGGCCGTGGAGGCTATTGCTTGCAATCCGAGCATCGTTGGGGGTAGAGAAGTCTGCCCAGGCAGTGACCATCCCATCCTTGTACGGAGGCGGCAGAACCCTGAAAGTCTGCAGCCCGCCAAATCGTTTGGCAGCGTGATGTATACCTTGAGCCGCAAGGTGTACGGAAGCGTATTTGGCGCGGGAGAACATGACGTCGACGAGGCCCTTCACCTGTGCCCAGTCCTTCATGTCCGCATGTTTCATGTCGGGCGGTAGCCCATCGAATCGAACGTTGTACATACCCACACCGGGCGTGCCCTCGTAGTGCCGGGCAGAGATGACAAGCCCGTTCATCTCTAAGCCGGCCCTGGCGTGAACCATGGCTTCGGCCTCAGCGAGCGTGTCGTACCCAGCGTATAGGACTTGGTGAGGGGCCTCCCAGGTCAGACGAACAGATGAATCGTGGAGAACGGCAGAGCCCTTATTGAAGTTGTTCGGGGGAAGACGCGCCGTAATCGTGTCTTTGAAGACGTATGCACCGTTGAGCTGAGTGGCAGCATACAGTGCTTCCGCCGGGGTTGAGAACTGGGCCTTGACCATAATGGATGCCCTCCCAACTTTTGCAGGCGGCATCTTGACCTCGATGACGCAGCCGTACGGGTCCAACAGGTCCCTGATCGCAGCTTCCGTGACCGAATGTCGAACATTACCCAGAACAACCCAGCGTGATTCGAATCCGGTCAAGATTTCAAGGATTTCGAAGCCAGGCCCCAGCTTCACTTTGGCGTGGTCTTGAACACTAAAGTACCGAGTCGGATAAATCGGAAGCGATGGCGGGGGAGCTTCCGAACCTAGGCCCTCCGGCTCATTTTTCGGTTGCTGCAGACATCGTAAGAAACACATCCGTTACAGTGGTAAGTATACACTTACCAAGTGAGGTGGAATCGGGAGGCCTGGAGGATGAACGGGATTCTGGGGGTAACTCCGAGTGGGGGAGGTGATAGGCCGGGAGAGCTCAGACGCCGCGTCGTCCACACCAATTGGGCTGATTGATGCCGCCTGTAAGGAATGCGCTTCAAGGAATGCTTTGTCGTGCTGGTACTGGCAAAGGTTTCCCCGTTTACACGAGCCTCGTACCCAATCCCTGCAGATCTTCGACGGGATGGCTAACCGCAGGCGATTGTATGATGGCTGAGCGTGTCCTGTAGGCTTGTCGTAACGCAGATGGGAAGGTTCCACCTGCAGATATTTTAGCGATGCATACCAAGCCAAGCAGACGAGCCGAGCATACCATTATTGAAGACTCGCTGGTATCTCCAGAGTAGTCGGTATCGAGCTTCCATGCCGAATAATCCGCTTCAACGTCCCAGTTGACGGGAGACATACGTCCAGACGTTTGCAGTGAGGACGTTAACCCGTCGTCTGTCGTATCGCTCGTTGCCCTCGAAACTTCCATAAAACCCTCAGCACTTGAATGGTCATTGTCGGTTTCCGATATCACGCTCCCGTTTTCAGCTGCATCAGAGCGATTGTCTCGAGGGGGATGGAGATAGAAGCAGCTGCGGCCTGCCCGGCATCGACCACGGAGGTAAAGACGGCACACCTGGTCCGGACGGGGGACCTCCACATCTCGTGGATGGATGCGATCGCATTGTGCGCCCCAGGGGCATTTCCCACTAAGATACATTCGGCAAACTTCGTCCGGCTGGGGGACTTCCACGTCTGGTGGATGAATCCGAAGGCACCGTGCGCGCCATTTGCAGCGCCCACGCAGATAGTTTTGGCATACTTCCGTTGTCTCGTCGCCAGTCTGCGACGCAGCCTGAGCGATCTGATCCGTGGCGCGTATATCCGCAGCAGGGATGTTCACAACGAGTTCGTGGTGGTGGCCAAATCGGTCGACGTACGTCGCCTTCTCTGTATGGCCAGGAGTAGGCACAGCGGGGGCTGCGGAGACGCCCTTCGACTCCTGCTGCGGTATCGCGGGTGGAGCTTCGACGGGTCCCTCTTTCGCATGAGCTACCTTGCGTCCAGCCTTCTTTGGCTTATTTGGCTGTGTCGACGTTTCCTGGAAGAAAAAACCAAATTTAGTGTCGAGAACAATAATGTGGCAAAATCGGCCAAAATCTCACCGTAGTCGAAGCGTCAGGCGGAGTAACCTTCTCAGCTGAATGGGAGGGGGTTGATGTGGCACGCTGGCTGGGTATCGGCGCTGATTTCGAGGGTGGCGGAGCTATAGGTGCAGGTTTGGGCTCCGTCACGACAGGCTTCATCGGTGCAGCTGTACTGAGCACAGTTCCCGAGCTATTCTGTTGCTGTCCGCTAGACCGCGGTTTCATTTTCTCCTTTGAAGGAGCGGAGGAGGTACTCTCCTTGGGAGTCGTTGTACAACTGGGGAGTGCTCGTGTTGCAGGTACAGGTGTAGACTCAGTTCTTGGCGCCTTTATAGGCGCTGCCGAAAGGCTATGCGAGTCTGCATTACTCTGCTCTTTCTGGCCTCTAGGCCGTGCTTTCGTCTTCTTGGCGTCTGTCGAAGTACGCGGCATGCTGGACGAAGCCTTGAAACGTAACATGCGTTCAACGTGCTGTCGCCTAAAACAGAAAGGGTACTCACGATATCTGCTGCAGTAGTCGATTGTCGAGTAGTGACTGAAACCTCTGGGGGCGGCAGTTTCACGGTAGGACTCTGGACGCTCTGCTTTGGTGCAGCAGTCGACTGAGAGAAGAGTTCGCGGGGGAAAGTCAAGGTGAGGAAGACAGCGCCAGAAATAAGCGGGCAAACACTAACCGAAATTGCCGATGTGCCATTGTCCGCATTTTCAGGCAATTTTGCGGCACCAGTCGGTGTTCTCTTGTCTGATTCTATTGTTGATTTTGCCTTCTTTGGAGCACGTCTACTAGGTGCCTTGACATCCGGTGGCGACTAAATACCGTTAGTCAGATTGGACTCGGAGACGCTACTCACGGGCAGAAATTGCTTACAGCCTCTGCAGTGTCCTTTACGCTGTCATGGCTAGGTCCTGCTTGTACATTGGCGGCGACTATTGGCTTAGGATCTCCGACATTGAGCACGGATGTAGGGCACGAAACGACGACCCCCAAGCTTGTGAATCGCTTGGTAGTTTGATTCTACAAACTTTACCAGTCAACAACTGACGTCTCCGTGACAGAAGAGATAGGCTGACCTGAGAAGGTAACGGCTCGCTAGGAGTACGGCTAGAGTTGGCATTGGTGCTGGAGACTGCACAGTCAACGGTACGTTTTCTAACTCCGTTGCGGTCGTGATCAGCGGCCTCTGTCTCTCTCCCTTTGCCTTTCTCCTTTCTCCGTTCCAACTCCGATACGCTGGACAACTGGAAAATAGTCAGTGATAAAGTCACAGTATAGATACTACACAGTACTAACACGTTCCGCACAGTCGCGCTGAGCTTCGGCTTTAGAGTCCAATGTCGGCTCAGATGGCTTCACAGGAACCTTTGGAGCCTTCCCCTTCAGTGGTTTGCACTTTCCCTCTCGTCTATCAATCTCCTTGCATTCGGTCGCGGGTTTGGGGGGCAGAGCTGTAGATGCGTCGTGTGAACTGGCAACTAAGTCGTCCAGTCCTCCGGGCATGGTACGGGGCTTCTCGTGTGTAGATTGTGCATTTCCAGTCGGTTTCGAGTGGTTTCTCCCTCCTCTACCCATAGTTGAGAGTCGGTTTATAGCATATAAGCCAGGCAATTATTGAGGGATGGGGCGCATGCGCAAGACGCTGGGGATTGCTTTAGCCATGACTCTCGCCGGGCCCGTGGCCAATGTCCGTCGGATCGCTAAGTCGGAGCCCGGATGGGACTTGCTGTCTTCTGAGTTGAAGTTCATAAAAATGTGCCATCCTGTCCTACCAAACTGACGGAATACCAGCACGAATTTGGTCTGTTGAGAGCCTTATCCTGTAAATTTTTCGGGAAATTTCAGAGAGCTCGAAGGATGATTGAAGTACAGAATAAAATGATACAGGCGTACCTTGGGCGTACCACGAAATTCCACGCTGCCCGAAAAATTCCGATATCCGCGTTGCATTGAGCCTGCTTCCGACGTCCGTCACCACCTTTTCGTCCAAAGTCTTGCCTCCATGTCGTAGTGCGTGTTTCTTTGCAAGGATATTCGTGGTGGCATATGTTCTAACGTCCAGCAGCGTTATCTTCGGCCGCACCATCAAAAACGAGTACCTTGCGCTCGGTACGCTCTTGGGCACGACCGCCATCGCGCTAGCCGCGACAGGCGGCAGCAAGAAGGACGCGAAGCCAGCGCCAGGCAAGTCGACGCTCCAAACAATAAAGGATGCAGTTCCCATAAACGCGAGCTCGAGGTGCGTTTGCTGCTCTGTGTGATACATGGATGCGATGCTGACGGTGGTATGGTCTTGCAGCGAGGAGGAACAATTGTATGTGCACAGTCTCTCTTCTAGGTGTAAGGTCGGGATGTCGACACTAACTGGATAGGATGGACAGTATCAAGAACTTTATCGCGGAGGCGGAGGGCGAGTCGAAGCATTAAAGCGGCGGGGAGTACGGGCATGCTACGTCCCTCTTGAACGTTGCTTGTATAGAGGACTCCAATCTTTTCTGCTCCCTGGTCGTCGCGATCCGAATAACTTGAGACAGTCTGCTTTTGCGAGACTTGAATGGACTCGTATGTTGCGGACATGAGTTGTACGGTACATATTGCGTCCGACCGAAAGGCACGAAGGCGGCCTCGCAACCTAGACGGCCATCGTTCTTCTCCCCAACTTCTAAGTTATCCGTAAATGCCCTCAGCATGTCCTTTCCTCCTCCTACTTCCATGAACATTGCTGGGCCACTACCTGCAGCAAACAAACGCCATTCGTTAAACGCCGTCGGTCCCAGACCATTGCACTTGGTCGATGGCAATGTCCCCGCCCACCTGCACTCGCCAGGCCCGTTTTCCGCTCCTTTAGCCGCATCACCACGCCCGTTTTCGTATTCGCAGTCTCCAGAGCCCTCCTCCAGCACACGTAAGTTCAATTCGCGTCGCCAGTCGTCGATATCGTATTTTCCCAGAGATAGCGACCGCAACTCGGCGTCGTCACCGCGCTCGCCTCCCGCCGCTGGTCGGCTGCCTTCGACGCGCAGCAGCCCCAAAGGTGACAGGAACAGCACAGGGTCTGTCGAGTCGAGGGATTCAGAACGCCCGCCGGTCACACTCGCAGAGAAGTGAGGCTCTCTATCGCGTGCGTCACCGCAAGCACCTGACCGTTCACTAGGCATGCAGATCTTCTCCATTTTATCGCTCAGAAGGAGTCCAAGTGCTTGGAGCTGCGATCACAGCTGGAGGTCCACGAAGCAGAGCTTCTACAGTGTATGTAGTGCGCATCTCCAGTGGCAACCATATATACTAACGCCACGCGCAGTGAAGCGTAAATGGGAGCGGATCGTCAGTAAAGGCTTTGACCGAGCCAGTGTGGACAGTTCGCCTATCGTCTCTCACAGCCACAGCGGCAGCGGCAGCAATGGGCAAGGAGCCATGCTGGAAGGAATCAAAGAAGGCGTACAGGGCGTGAGCCGATTCATCGCAGCCGGCCTGACCGAGTTTTCTTCACCGACGCCCTCTACGACGCCTTTAACCGGACGCCGCCACTCCGCACGACAGTCGAACTCGTCGGTCTCGACATTCGGCAGCGCGACGACGCAGAGTACGCGTCTATCGCAGTCGTCCGCGTCGTCGATCGGCGAAGCGTCCGAGTGCGACACAGACGCGCAGGTGCTGATGGTGCACGACACCGGCGCGACGCCGACGATGAGCCCGAACCCCGAGTTCGTACACGCGGGCCTCGAAAGCATCGACACGTCGTCGAAGACCCTGCGGCGGCGATCGCGCGACCACTCCAGGGCGCCATCGCCCCTTGAATCCCCCACGGTGAAGCGGACACCGTCGACCGGAAAGCGGTCCAGTATCCATGGTGGATCGTTCCCGCTGCCGGCGTCGATACCAGGCCTTGCGTCGTTTGGCGGAAGCCAGTCGCCGTCGTCTTGGGTGGGAAGCGTGGGGAAGCGCTGGGAGGAACTACAGCGTGGTTCTACGTGCGTTCTCTCCCGTTTTGCGTGCCTTTTAATCGGTGACTTACGCGCGTCTACAGGTTCACTAAGGGCCAGAAACGTGCATCGGTGCTCCTCTCGGACGTGGCGCAGTCCATCGGCTCTGCGCTAGCGTCCCCACCGATTCCATCCTCTGCCAACGGAAACTATACCCAGTCCTCGCCGGTGTCTCTTCTGGACGATGACGTCCTCGACGACAGCACCTCACGGCTAGGCACCGTCATGACGCCCGACTCGAAGACCACCATCCAGCCGCCGCTCCAACCGCGTATGAATCCCGCAGCGATAAAGCCCGAGCCGGTCAAGCCGCTCGATGACGATGATGAATGGAATTGGTAGAGATTTCCATGCATCTCCATTCACATCGTCTCTTTCGTTCTCGTCCCCGCTCCTTGGCTGTGTTTGCTCCCCCCGCCCACAAAGTCTAGCGACTCACATCTATCTGGTGCTCGCGTGAATACAGGTTGTTCATCTGGTGAAGAGCGACCCAATGCATAGATGAAGGGGAACAGATCCGAACAAGACTCGGCCCGTGTTTTTATCACTTAAAGGTTCGCCATAATATTGTACATCGCATCCGCATTACTTCTGCTCTCTTTATTGCTGCATCGTATTCCTGTTACACGGTTTTCTTTTATTCTCTTCCTGCAGATACGCATTGACGATAAACAACATCATGACATACCACCGTACACACCAACGAATCAATGTTCTCTCCAACTACAGTCTACCTTGCAGTTCCCCCTCAATAACGGGCGCCGGGCGTACGTGTATCTGCTTGACATCGTTCTGGCGTGCAGCGAGGCAAGTTATCACAGCCAAATGGCCGGGGAATAGTAGCCTTCGATACCATTTCGATACACTTTGGACAACTTTAGCAGCGGCTGTGCAGAGACTGCTGCATATATCTACCTTGCCATAGACTCGGACGCTAACAGGGCTCGCGTTGTTCTTGAGACCGGGCATCGCCTCGTCGTCTTATCCTGCTGCTTCATCGTTTCTGGTGAAGAAAATTTACGCAGCCGCCCAGTCTGGCTTTCCTATAAGCTTGCCATCGCACGGCACCGGCTGTGTGCAGAGTCAATACGAGGCGCCCTGCGCATTAATAGACGCCCTGCATATCGCTGGCATATCTGTAGAGGCTCCCTGCACCTCTGCTTGATCTCCTGGGTCGCTTTGCGATAGGTAGTAGCGCTAGAACCAAGCGCTGGACCCCGGAACAAGGCAAGCGTCGACTTCGCCAGTGGACTTCGCCAGTGCTCCGTGCCCCACGCTGTTTTCTCCTGGCAAAGGCCAAGGAAGGAAAACATTACGCCCGCCGCCGTGTTGAAAGAACGCTTGTTATTCAGGTTCTTTGCCACATTGTGAGTCACGGACTTATATATAAGACGCCACGAAATCCTCATCGCGTCGCCATGTTTCCAGCGTACTTCCCGATGTCCCACAGACCCGCGGGCTACCCATCGCATTTGCCATGGCCCCCTCCCCCAGGTGTCCCCCTTCCCCAAAACTACCCCGCACCTCCGCCCGCACCTAACAACTGGAACCACCCGCACTGGAACGCGGGCTCCTGGCAGTACAATTCGCGGTACCCCGCCCCAGCGCACGGGACGCAGCCCCCAGGGATTAGCTCGGCAGGCAACCAGGCCATGAACACTCGCAGTCTCAATCCACATCTCGCATGGGCACCGGGAAACGGGTGGGGCATGCCGGCCCAATACTACAATCCACACAAGATGCGCAATCCCAATCCTGATCCTACGTATTACGCGACAGCCCTCGTAGACAATCCGTTAGGGCTAACGGGCATGACACCAAGGTAGAGTCATACCTATCAGCCTTGCAATCTATAGACCCTCAGGACTTTGTAAACATTTCTAGAGATCCAAACCGTCAGAGGTCGCCAGACGATGATACGCCCCCAACGCCGTGGATATGGAACCCTCCGAGCCTAGTTTCGCGTGAGTCGAGCGATCAAGTTGTTATTTCGGATTATGGTGATCGTCAGCCCCCTCGAGAGTCGCACAGCAGCGGACGTCGCGAGCATGCTTCGTCTTCGCCATCCTATCGTGCCTCAGAGAATCCACACCGCAGTGCCCCTTCTTTAGATAATCGTCGGGGCCCAGATGGACGCTCATACTCAGAGAACAGCCGCGACCCTCCATCAAACGCATTGGGCAGACCCTCCGATCCCAATTCTGCGTATCATCGCCGCAGTACATCCCAATCCTCGCCCAACTACCCACAGCGTTCCGGTACATACCCTTTCGCTACTCCCACACAGGAACGAGAGCCGCCGCCTCGTAGATCATCGGAGCATCCCCAAGTGCGCGGTTTACGCGAGTCGTTTACAGAGGCGGGGGACTTGCGCCCCACATTCTCGCCGCGTGTCGTGCGCACACCTGATCACTATCAAGAAGCTTTGCGGCGCGGCAGCACAGAGACGCCGGAGGAAGCTGCGCGCCGCACACAGAGCTCAATCCGAGACCTCCAGCGCAACTGGAGGCCTAGAGAACCGCCATCGTCAGACTCCTCTGAGGACACCGAGTCGGACAACGACCTTCCAAATTTACCGCGATTCTCTGAGGAACCTGCTGGGCTGCTGAGCCCCCTTGTGGGCGCGTCGCCTAGCAGACATTCATCTTCGAGCAGCTCCCGTCGGCTTGGGCGACATGGCACCTACCCCCTCACGCACGGCACACATTCAGCTCAATCGATGCCTCCGGGATCTGCCAGCCTCGGCGCGATACCCGAGCGCTCATCGACCATGCCAGAAGACCGCGATCGTTTTGAGCCATTGACGGTGCCTGACATCCCCGATCCACACCTGCTAGAAACGTCTGCGACGCGCAGACCTCGAAGCTCCACGTCGCGCACACCCTCCAGCTCTACGTCGCGTACATCCGCCAGCTCTACGCCGCATGCATCTACTAACACATCGCCGCACCAATCTGCCAACTCAAGCTACACGTCTGTCGACAGTAGCGCATCTGGGCGTGCCCGCTCGAGCTACTCCTCGTCTACGGGACCCGTGGCTCCCGGCTCTCGGCCTAACACACGGCGGGTTCGCATGGGCTATTGGAACAGACGGGGGGACTACCTAGATTTTACTGACAAGATCGTGTACGCGCCACCAGACCAAGCGAACCCCCCGGATTTGGCAGGTTACCCCACAGACGGGTTTCTCGACGAGCATGGCTCGTTTAAACCGAACAAACCGAGGGAAGAGCTTCCAGAATCCTTACCGCTACAAGGGCGGCCGCCCGTACGACCCTACAAAAGCGTGAGTCTCCATCGTTCGCTTTCGCAAGATGTCCAAACGCTCATGTCCGCCGTGCAGTTCTTGGTCTATGTAGAACGGCCATTGTAGGTGAAGGTTGGAAAGTGTATTGATTTGCTACAGTATGTATACCATAAACGGTCCTTATATTTTTATGCGTTGTCCTCAGAGACAATACCTGACTATAATTGGAAGGCAAGAGATGCAAGGAGTGGGTGGTGGTAGGTACATACATTGGCATTGTACAAGTGACGCAGATCGCCTAGGTGCAGCGCAATTCTATCTGGATTATGAGGGATGTTCAACTAGAGTGATTCAGAGAGGACTGGGTGGTATGATAAGTAGATGGAAGCGTACGATCCCGCGGCGCGATTAGATATTATGATTAGACGGTCGATAGAAGTTGGTAGATGGTTTGAAACCAAGGTCGTCGAGTAAGTCGTCAGACGACGTAACTGCGATGAAGACTGTTTAGCAAGATGCTACTTTGGACTAACGCACTTTCCGTCAAGGTTTCGTTAAGTGGCCCCAAAAATTGATGTGCTCACTTTCTGCTAACACTTTTGCGGTAGCTCTTGTATCCTAGATAATGCAATGTGATGAGGAAAGACAGGGATGGAACCGTAGACAGATGACTGACGAGGGCACAAGTAAAATAGTGTTTGACTTCGCGCTTCTTGTTAGCAGTGCAGCCCTTGTGCTGCGATATGAATTTGTGCAACAAGTCTAGGAAGGGCATACACATCAGGTGCGCCACGCAAGATCACAGACAAACTGCTCACAGTTGCAAACTTCGTCCACGTCGTTCTCTCCCCGATAGCTAGGGACGTGCTCCGCGAACCGAATACCGCTGTATAGCTTGTCGGCGAGCACGTCTTTTTTGTTTAGCATCAGGATGAGCTGTGCGTGGGCGAGGAGGCGGTTCGAACAGACACGCTTCCACAGCTCAAAGGTATCCGCCTTGATATCTCGTGTGAGCATAGTCTGCAGAGCGCACGGCGAGCCAGAAACAACGAACCAGACGATTGGTATTGGGATCCTCGGCGAGATTCTGGTCGAAGGCGGAGATGGGCGCGACGAATATTATCACTTGCACTGTCGCGTGATTTATGATCAGTGGGTAAAGGCGTCCCCCTTTTGCTGGAGGACTTACCGTTATCAAAATACGGAGCCCACGCAGCTATGCGCCTTCTGTTGAGTACGCGTACTCGAGGCAAAGCTCGAGCGATGTAGACGTACCACGTTGTCCCATTGCACCACCGACGTCGCAAACCAGCCAGTCCAGAGAGTTGTCCCCTGAACAGAATATACCGGTGTAAGCATGTGTACTGATTGCAAGAATGATATATAGGGCCTTACCTCGTTCAGGTGATATTCGATGCTGCTCAACACCTACGGTGTGCATCCTAGCTCGCAGGATATCATCTATACAGATGCGTGTTTCAATTCGGCTTTAGGGCACAACACTGAGAATATTGCTTACTCTGTGTGGGCTGATAATCTGGAGCCGCAATTCTGTTCATCTCGGATAAAAAGCTGTGAGGAATAGTCTGATTAGGATGAAATGCGTATGCATCTGTGAGGACGGCTCACTATCCACTCTGCTCCGGTAACGACACGTCCTCGAGCTTGAGCCATTCCTGGACCGCGTCACACGCCCAAAGCGCGTCGATATCACTCTTGCACGCCTCTATCACGCGCTGGGAGTCCTCCAGCCCTGCATCGTCGCGCCGATTACTGCTCGAGTTTCCGCGAAAAAAATGTTTCCACCGCGACCCGCTGCGCACGGAGACCTCGGATGCACTCCGCAGGCCATGGACGGGCGGAAGCTCGTCGGCTGCGAGGCGGCGGCTCAGGATCTCCTCGACATTCCGCAGCGGCGATAGAGTCAGGCGCAGGCGCAGGAAGTCGGACGGATTCCGGGAGGAGGCTGTAGAGAGTCTCACTGGTTTTGTTTCTGGGAACGTGGAGGAAAGACGGGAATTGGAGGAGGGCGGGACCGAGGTGGTAGCACGCTTTTGCACAGCGTCGAGGATAAAATTGACGGTCCGTGTCACGTTCAGGTAGATGATAGCGCGCCAGGCCTCGACTTCGGCTTGAAAAGCATTCGGTGCAAAATGAAGTTGGATGTTTTTCAGCATGGTCGATTTACCCGACTCTGCCTGACCTGACCTGGGGTATCAGCGATGCTTAGAAACCTTGAAAAAAAACGAGGTCTCACCGAGGAGCAATATTGTGACGGCAGGCTTCTGCTTCTTTTTCTCTATCCTCTCCGCCTCAATGCTCCGGTCGATGCCTTCACTGACGCGCCTTGCCTCCAGCTCCTTCGCCACACGCGCATCGCGTTCCGCACACGTCTCGTTCGCGGGTGGAGGCGGCGGCCATTGCGACTCGATGGAAGGGGCGCGTTGACTGTTAACCATAGCTTCAGACGGATAGGATTAGAGTCAAGGAAAAAGAGGCAAAGACGCGCAGGTACTTTCTCGTTTAGATTATAAAACAATCATACAGCGCCACCGGGAATGCGGGAGATATGATAAAGCACTGTCGAGCGTCAGGAGTTAGGATCAAAAGAGGACGGAAATTCATCATTGCGTACGTCTATAAAATTAAATCCCCGGCTCCGGATTGACTACGCGGGGGGCCGAGGGGGTGGCCATCCCTTTTATTGCCGTGCGGCAGCGTATACGGCCAGCAGACGGCCAGCAGGCGGTCCCCCGTGCAATGGCGCACACATTGAACAGATGGCTTTGCCAACATTGCCAACCATCCCGACTCCACCTGCGATCGATCCGCGTACGGCTGAAGACGTGTCTCAGGGCCGTCGCGCCCTCAAATGCGGCCACATACACCGGGTTTCTGCCTAGTGCAGCGTCTAATTGCACCCCCAGATCGTGCCTCGCGCAGAGCAGCAGGCGCGCTAAGCAGCAGCTGGTGGCGCGTATATTAGTTTGCAGTGCAGGAGCAATGGACCATGTCAGCGGGCATAGATTATCTTTGCCTTGGCTCGGCGACCTCGGTGGATGCCAATATTGCAAAGAATGATGAAATTTTGAAACGGTCTCAGACCTGCCAAAGCATAGATACGAAGTCCTCGCACACCGCCCCCCCAGCCTTTGAAAAGACTCACCTGTTTTCTCCAGGTTTCGTAGGCTCTTGCTAGAATGAGCTAACCAGCGTCAAACATACTGAGTCTGTTGCGATGTTAAAGGATCGAGTTGAAGCCGCGGCGAGCTGCGAAGCACTGATGCATGCGCACCACGAATACGAATACGACGGATCTCCGGCATCAAGCTTGGCGTTTATTTGCGAAGAGCGCGGTACCTGGCAGTGGTACCGGCAGCGCATATGTCTGCGATACATCCTACATGCATACTGAACGGCGCCGCATCTAATCATATCCTCCCTCAGAAGACCCCGAGCTTGATCCTGGCACCCTTACACTCCTTCCCCAGGACTCAATCGGCTCATCGACTCTCTCCAAAAGAGCATGTTCGGTGGGCCGGATTTTCATCGGCAGATAACGTTCGGGCAGCAGTGCCCTATGCATCAACGCCGCTTCGCCCTGCGCCGCTCGAGGCGCTTCGACTTGAAAGCTTTGTGATCCTCCTTCGGCCGCTCTTGGGGCTCTGCGTGCGAGCCCCAAAGAACGCACTCGCTGATCATCACATCGACGTCCGTGACACCGTACTCCGCGAGAACCTCGTCGCACTTGGCGGCCGCGACGGCGCCGTCCTCGCAGGAGAGCGTCCCGCGCCGGACACCGATGTAGAGGGTCAGAGGGCCCGGATACCAATACATGTCCTCCTCTTCGTAGGATCTGCGATGAACATTGATAGTGTTGAATTGGACTTTGAGAGAGTCGAGCGCGGACACGATTTTGTCCGGGAGGGTTCTACCATTCCATAGCTCCCTGAAGCTGTCGGCCCAGCCGGGCTCCTCTCCTTCGTAGTTCGGGTCATTGGGAAGGATCCTGGGTTTGATGCTTCGAGCGATTGACTTTAGATCTGTGTTATTGCCTGCGTCGACCTCTGCGGTGGAGGACGAAGGGACTGGGGCTGGCGGTGTGTTTGACATGATGGTTTCGGTTCAAGGAGGTTTTATGACACTCAGAGCCGCCGCGGCACGGCATCTGCCACATTTAATACTTACTGCTTTGGGACTACGCGAATCCTCGATGAAACAACGATCTTAACGCAAAGGCAAGTCAAAAGCAAGGCAAAAACCAAGCTGAACACGAAAAGACTGCTGTGTACAGAGCAGAACAGGTAAGAAATTTGACAAGTATTTCGTTTGTTTTTGGTGACGTTATGTACCAAGCGCTCAGCAGCGCACGTTGCAGTTTCGCCTCGAGGTGTCCGCCATTTTCTCTGACGTCCAATCGACGCCATTGTTCACCGCTTTTTATATCTCAACTGACGATACCCCAAAACGCCGCACGCCTCGTTGACGCTCAAGAACCCTGTAAGTAATAGTACATGAACGACACAGCTCTCATTTCAGACTTTCACTGCACGAAACGCGCCACAATTGCCTATACTATCCTCGCTGAACGCGCTCCCGAAACCTTGTACACACTATGCGATCGAGTTTGCTGTATCTGTTCCTCTTCGTAACGACTGTACGAGCGTACAACATCGTACAAGACTACTCTGGCCAGAACTTCTTCGACGGTTGGGATTTCTTCGGGAACTACGTGAGTTGGGCCTTTACAATGCTGTACTAATGGAAGGCTAACATCCATCCGTCTCCCGCGAAGGACAACCTAACTCTAGGTAACGTGCGCCACATCTACTGCAGTGGCGTTGCAGCTGACAAGCGCGCGCAGGCGACGTCTGGTGGCTCTCCGAGGTCGACGCGTTCTCCGAAGGCCTCGCCTATGTCAACGCCGCCGGGAACGCAATCATAAAAGTGGACAACACGTCCAACGTCGCGTACGGCCAGAAGCGCAACTCCGTAAGCCCCCCCTCTCCTGTCCTCTCCTCTTTGAAAATCGACTCCCGACGGCGTCCGCAGGTCCGCATAACGACGCAGGAATCCTACGGCGTCGGCAGCCTCTGGGTCATCGACCTCAAGCACATCCCCTACGGCTGCAGTGTTTGGCCCGCATTCTGGACTCTCGGAAGCGGGACGTGGCCTGGTGCGTGCGCACGCGCCTTTTCTCTGCGCTTACTGACACGCGCGCAGCGGGCGGGGAAATTGACATCATCGAGGGCATCAACGTGATGACCGCGAACCAGATGGCGCTGCACACCGAACCGGGCTGCACGCAGGCGACACCTGCGTACCAGTCCGGCATCCTCCCCACCGGGCCAGGTGCACAGGACTGCTCTCAGGCGTCAGGCTGTTTGGTGACGGAGAGCGCGCCGAACAGCTACCAGAGCGGGTTTGCGGCGGCCGGCGGTGGTGTATGGGCGTAAGTGCGTCCCGCTTCGTGCTTCTGAAGGTGTGCTGACAGGTACATAGCGTGCAGTTTGATGTTGCTGGCGTGTAGTGAGTCGTACCCCATTCAGTGGGGTTGAGTTTGCTGACGGAAGGGTCACCAGCATGTGGTTCTGGAGCGTACGCTGCTGCTTTTGCTGATGCCCTGTGCTTCTGCTGACTACTTGCGTTCTCACAGCGTCCAAATGTCCCCGCGTCACTCACGGGCGCAACGTCAACCTCGGCGCTCGACATCTCGCAGTGGGGCGTGCCCTCCGCCAGTTACGCCTCCACTACCTGCAACATCCCACAATTCTTCACCGCGCAGCAGCTTGTGCTCGATATAACATTATGCGGCAACTGGTGAGTTCTCTACTCCACCCACCAAGCATCCTACCCACTCACGTGCGCGCAGGGCGAGCCTCCCGGTCTTTTACAGCGCCACCTGCGGCAGTTCAGGACCCACGGGAATATGCGTGCGTTCCTCTCCTGCCCCTTCAGCCGTCCCACACCACTGACCACTGACACACGGACAGTACAACGACAACGTCGTCGGCGCGGGTAGCCCGAAGTACGACGAGGCGTACTTTGAGATCTCTTACATCCGCGCGTACACGACATTTGCGCCCGCGGCTACGCCTTCGGCGGCGGCGGCCGCGCAGGTCGTGAACGGGACGACGATCAATGCGGCGCCCACCGCGGCTGCCACGAGCGGCGGGGTCGCACCGAACACTTCGAATCAGCAGCGGGGCGCGGGGGTGCAGCTACAGGTGGGGTGGTGCGGCGTGCTGGTTGGAGTGCTGGCGGGGGGCTTAGTAGTGTTTTCATAGGCGCGGACTTGACTATGCTAGGACAGACGGACAGACTACAACAGCAATACCGCGCTGTCTGAGGTATGATAACGAACCCTTGACGTAATTACTTACGAGGAGATGGGACTGATGATACGCTTAGCTACTCACGATAAACCTGTATCGATTATTTGCGGTCCTGATATGCTTAGACTAACGATATTTGTTGTCGTAAAGGAGTATTGATTAACAGCCTCAACGGTAGACCGAAAGATACGTGAAGCTAGACAGATTGGTATCACTAGCCATGGGGAAGTCGCTCCTCCGTCGTAATTCACAGCGCGCTAGCCCGATCGCAGGGGTTGGCACGCCTCCAGTGGACAACAACTCGCGCTCGTGCAGGCCGAACGGGTCGGTTGTTATTTTCACCGGCTCTTCGTGTCGAAAGCTAGGGACATTGTCGGCTACGCTGCCTAGCGGACCGAGGACCACACGGATAAAATACTGCAGAAAATACCGTTGACTATCAGCCTCACCGCAAAAACTTCGTCGATGTATGGTCACTCGCCTGGATGTCGATGGTACCCTCGACCCCCCATGAGCTCTCGTGGCCTACGCAGCCAGCCTGTAGCTTGCATTTTATGCGAGACACACATCCATCGGCTGATTCTTGGGAGGTCCAAGTGTCTACCGATGCAATGGGGACATCCCGCGAGCGCAAGACGGTGCGCTCGCCAGGACACCACACCCTGGTCCGCTTCAGCAAAGTGACGCGAAGGGTTGGCATGAGAACTCCGGCGAGTGTTGCATCGCCTTGTGTGACAAGGGAAACCAGGAGCGGGATGGGATCACCAGACGTGAAACATGCCGGTGATGGCAAAGAAAGCTAGCGGTAGCAAGTCAATCGTGGCACAGATTCAACGTGGATGTGGACTCACATGCAACACCGCTGACGTGTCTGTGGGCTGAGAGCTGGTAGGCCATAAAGCAGATATTTCAACCGTTTTGATGCGGCTGTCAATAGGAAATGGGGGGATATGTGCGCTGGCCAAGGCGGGTAACGGTGGCATGGCTAGCAGGGGAGGGTGAGATGGCCTCGACTTTGGCAGATACAGTATGGGGATATTTATACTACAACTGCACTGTTAGCCCATGGATTGACGCTGAAGATCCAAAATGTGCGCACGTTTCATGTCGTCGGAGCCCCTTCCTTGTCATCTCAACACGAAGCGAGTACGACACGTCGCATGTCGTCGCAGGAACAATGGCATCATACGACGGAGGAAGCTCCATGGTTTCCTCCGCAGAAAACGGTATTGCGAACGTGTGGTCGCCACCCCACTCTGAGCTCTCGGAGGATTGTGAATAGAGCGTAATCGTCTGAGACAATAGACGCCTCCTAGAGGACGACGCGACCGTCCCGCGAGCCGTCACCGTGGTCGTAATTTCGCCCTTGAGCTTTCACAATTCTTTCAACATAGGATTATGAGTAAAATTTGAGGCACTTACTGCAACTGTTACTCTGACGACATTCTTTTCGTAGCCAGAGAATTTTGCGTGGCCCAACACGATTCCCCGCCAGCCAAAGGCAGGTTTATGGGTGGAGAACGCGCGGGGACCCAAGTTGACCTCCATGTGTTCCGTCCGGAACACGAAATCAGGGTCAGCAGAGCCTGACCCTACACGGTGGAGGTGCGAGCTTGGTAGCGAGTGCAAAACGCGCTCCGAACACACGGGATGGGGAGAATAAGTCGGCGACGCGGTTGATTCCTCATCGAAGTTCGGGTTAACATACGGGGGCAGGGTGTCGATACCTTCAATGGGGACTGAGGGCTGCGGCTGGGGAAACATGGTGTTTAACCACTCGGGCAGCGTATAGTACTAGTCTTGTTGCGCAGTGGGTACGAGGAACCATTTATTCGACATCTTTAAGTGCGACGGGGACGATGTTATTTCATCGCAACCTGCTGGATGGTTTGTCATGGTCCATGGAGCGAGTAGTTTCATGACTCGAGCTCCGAGATACGTCTGCAAGAGAATCTCACAAATGCAACAACGCGACTTTGGGCCACGTTAATATTAATCGGCACCGATGATGTACCTGAAAACGTACCAGAATTTGGCGTCTACGGCCGAAACCTTTTGATTATTGGACCCTAAAGCTAGCCGGACCATTAGTAAGTTGTACGCGCAAAAAACACGCTGAATGACGACAATGGGACTTACACCGGCTCTTTCTCAGGCGTGTAGCTCGACTTCAGAGCTGAAGCAAACATTGCCAATGCTAGGGACATTGGAAAGGCATCGGACATACTTGCCTGGAGCAATGTCCCCGAATGAGAATGGACACCAGTCCTGCAGTTGCCACTTTGCAAAGGCGACCCGATATGAATTAGCCCAAATCCGAAACTCGGCCCTGCATGACAAACCACATACCGTGACGACTACTGGGGCGGTCCCTGATGTGGACACATAGTAGTTATATGCTATAGCCGTCCCTATCATGTGGAATGTACAGCTCCGCACGGAGGAAGAGCCATGGCAAATTTAAAGGCACGATATCGCTCCTCCTAAAGGGACAAAGAGGAAAATCAGGCAAAGCTCAAAGACCGGTTGGCAGGGACAAAAGAACTCGCCATAAAAACATCTCGGGCTCGGAATTGCCTCGGGAGGAAAACCCTTGTCATAGGAAAAGGCAGATATTCCGACATCGTATTAGTCGTGGTCGTCGTTTACAACTGTAGCAGCGGGACCACGCCTGCTACGCGAGGAAGAGAGGTGCCCGCGCAGAGGGAGCTTCAGAAAACGACGTTCCGCGGCGCAAACTCATTGCAGTCCGTTTGCGTGCAAAGCCACCCGCGTGTTCGCAACAGTGCAGCGATTGTGAGGGCAAATGGAAAGCACTCACGATAGTCACCATATCTACAAAACATCCGCCCCGACAGCGGCGAAAGAATTTGCACCCCGACGGGTAAAGCAAACCAAATGATTCTAGATAACAGCGATACAATGTTGCAAGTTTTCTACATCTGCAGGCTCGTTGAGGCCCGTTGTACATCAACCCCTCCACTCCATCCTCCTGGCCGGCATCGCGGCGAGTGAAGAGCGTTGAGACTCCACTGATAGCGATACATATGCCCCCCATCCACGGACGCGGACGTTGAATATCCCGTCTTTTGTGCATCGAATGACGCGGGGCGCGTTGAGGCGCGTCGTCGTGCGTACACCGTCTAGTAGCGGTAGTGGTTGGGCTTGTACGGCCCCGAGACGGGGATGTCGAGGTACTTCGACTGCTCGTCGTTGAGCACGGTGAGCTGGACGTTGAGCTGCGCAAGATGGGCGCGGGCGACCTCCTCGTCGAGCTCCTTGGGGAGCATGTGCACGCCGAGGGGGAACTTCTCGGGCGTAGTCCAGAGCGCGATTTGCGCGAGGACCTGGTTGGCGAACGAGCACGACATGACGAACGACGGGTGGCCGGTGGCGCACCCCAAGTTGACGAGACGGCCCTCGGCGAGGAGAAGGATGTGGCGGCCCGAGGGCATCGTGTAGCGGTCAACCTGGGGCTTGACGTTAACGACGGACTTTGCGTTGGCCTTCAACCAGGCGACGTCAATCTCGACG
Source organism: Plicaturopsis crispa FD-325 SS-3 (assembly GCA_000827205.1). Lineage (NCBI taxonomy): Eukaryota > Fungi > Basidiomycota > Agaricomycetes > Amylocorticiales > Amylocorticiaceae > Plicatura > Plicatura crispa. The sequence goes on from KN832557.1 coordinate 77,313, forward strand.
TCAAAGTGACCGATGCTACGCGACAAAATGAGTGGGTGTTATGGAGAGCCAGCAAGATACACACTTAGAGACGATCGCGTCCTCAGGGAGGACGCTGAAGTGCTTAGCGGTGATGATGTCGCGGTTACCGGTGGTGGTGACAATGATGTTGGCGCGGGGGGCAGCGCTCTCCATGGTGGTGACCTCGTACCCGGCCATGGCGGCCTGGAGGGCGTTGATGGGGTCGATCTCGGTGACAATGACACGCGCACCATACGACTTGAGCGACTCGGCACACTGCGCATCGCCGCTTTAGTCGAAAGTACGGAGAAAGGAAGGAAAGCAACGTACACCCTTGCCGACATCACCGAAACCGGCGACGACAGCGACCTTGCCCGCAAGCATGACATCGGTGGCGCGCTTGATACCGTCGACGAGCGACTCACGGCAGCCATAGTAGTTGTCAAACTTGGATTTGGTGACGCTGTCGTTGACGTTGATGGCGGGGATCTTGAGTTTTCCGTCGCGGAAGGCCTTGTACAGGTGGTGGACACCCGTGGTGGTCTCCTCCGAGACACCCTTGATGTCTAGCACAAAGTCAGACAAATTCGAAGGGCTAACAGGACTTCACACGCACCCTTGAGGTACTGGGGAAATTTCTCGTGGACGAGGTTGGTGAGATCACCTCCGTCGTCGAGAATCATGTTGAGCGACTTGCCGCCGGCGAAACCAGCGAGAGTCTGCTCAATGCACCACGTGTACTCCTCCTCGGTCTCTCCCTTCCACGCAAACACGGGGACACCGGTCGCGGCGATGCTAAATGAATTGGGTGTGAGCATTGCTCGTTGCAAGGCCGAGCATCGGACTCACGCGGCGGCGGCATGGTCTTGGGTGGAAAAGATGTTCTGTGCGATGCAACGCGACGCGACGCGCGTCAGATTAGATCACGGAGAGGGAGCAGTGCAGGAACATACGCAGGACGACCAGGTCACCTCTGCGCCAAGGGCAGTGAGTGTCTCGATGAGAACGGCGGTCTGGATTGTCCTGATCGGATCATGTTAGTAGGGCGAACACAGAACACAGCCGGGGGTGCGTAGACGAACATGTGGAGACACCCGGCGATGCGAGCACCTGCGAGAGGTTTTGTCTGACCCCACTGATGGACAACAGCACAGTCAGGTCAAACTGCACTTCCAAGACATCAAGGGATCACATACCTTCTTCCTGAGGTAGACGAGTCCAGGCATCTCGTTCTGTACAGATCACGCAGATTAGTGTTATGACCCAGGATGCAGTAGCTGATGCCTGATGTGAGAACGAAAAAAGCGCATACCTCAGCGATCTCAATCTCCTTGCGCCCGAAGGCCGCGAGAGATACGTCTACGTATAATCCATTAGTTATTAAGTAGATCGCGCTAATCGATGCGACTTGCCAGCAACTTTGAAGACCATTTTTGTTTGCGAAGGGGAAAGGAAAAGGAGGGAAAGATGGAGGTGGTGGTGCGAGTTTGCAACGCTGCAAAAACATTTCAAGGATCGTGTCTATAACCTTCCCACGCCTCATTCTCTTGTCAAATTCAAAGTCTCAGAATCCATTTATACTACTTGCCAATTTCCTAACAATTACCATACTTTCGCTCGCTGTTTCGTGTCTAGCTGTTGATATTCTGCCTAATATTCCATCGTGCTGAGCGGGGAGATAGACGCGGACTCAGACCAGATGACACCAGGAAAACAGAGCAATTCAAACGCACGCACAAAATGTCTTCTCACCGAAATCGTGCAGTTCACTTGTGAAGCGCCCGCTCTTGTGAACGGTCAACCGAAAGTTCATTGCTTTCCGGTGCCGCGTATATTCAAGACGTGAGACTTGAGCATTCCTCAATGAAATTTTCACCGTTGATGTTTCTTGTAGATGCCCAGGCAGGCCTGCCGTGGAGATCACGACACTTGTGGATATCGACCTGAAGACCGGTGAGATCGACGTGACGCCGGAAGCCAGGTGAGCTGGTTCTCAGTCCTCTCGTTAGTTTTGAGACATACTGTGGCTCTTCGCAGTGAAACACATCCCAAGGCGCGTTTATGGCGGGACGTCACACGGTACCCAAGCGAGGATGATGATGCATAGCTAGAGCTTATGCCAGAAGAATATCTATCGTGGGCACACTCGGTCGCCCGCGGATATCAATCTTCGCCGCTCATCCAGAGTGGCGTATAATCTATCGAAAAGTCGAGGCTGTACAGATGAAATCTCTAATGCACGACCGCTGCCTATCGTAGTTTGATTGGGTATGCAAGCACTGTCCCTCATGAACCAGTCCACACGTTCTCGGCTGTGACAATGAGGCAAGTCCTAGGTTAACAACATCTGGCATATGGTCTTTGTAGCATGGTGCGTGTTTCCCTCCGGTGCGTTACTTTTCTCAGATGCTTAGGCCAGCTGAGAAGTTCTCCTCTCGTAGTTCAATTGCATTGCTTGGCTGAGCTGAGATTGATCGTCTGTGTGCCCTTGCAGCATGAGTCGCACAATCTCCCCGCCAACGGAGAATCCATACATCTGCCTCAATACCGAGATCTACGCGCAAAGGGAAGACCTTCTGCAGGAGGTCTCCAGGGTAAGGTACGCAGTTCTACATCGACGCGTGCATTCTGTCTCCTGTAGGCAACTGAGGAGTTTCCGGAGTTCAATTGGTTTGCTTGAGGAGCAACTGTCGGCCCGAGCATGGCTGGTATACCATACCCGCACTTGCGTACCGACTCAAGGTCCCCTGCACCTGCAAACATGCTGGTACAAAGCATCTGTGACATGTCCGGGCCACAATCACCAGTCTAAAGGTATGTCTGTTACACACAATGCATTGTATGCTACCGCGCTTGTCGTAGTAGATACCAGGCAACGCTCCTGGCTGTATACTCAATTCTGCAATTGCCGAGAAGGCATGAGCGACGATAGGCCCCGTAAGTTCAGCTCATCTCAACTGCATCAACCTCTCTACTTGTTCTACCTGCAGATACTCATCTTTTCACCCTGCTCAGGACGGATTACCTTGCATTGCCGTTGCAAAGGCACAAACGCGCACCATCACAACCTCCCATGTTCTTTCACCGTCTCGCTCCTCCGACTCGGACGATGGATGACCCTGTCTGATCCCCCTCATATGGCCGATACTCCGCAGGCTGATCATTAAATGCTTGATCCACGGTCGGCACCTCCGCATCACCTATTGGCTGAGCACATAATTGACGACAGAAAATCGGCCAATGCCACAAGCTCGAATATTCTCTATCTGGCCTGTAACTTTTCATAACGCAAATAACACGATGAGGATCTGCAGGAACGCATGCCTACCATCATTCCCGACTTACACGTTGCACGGCATGTATCCGAGGCGCGAATCCGCTCGTGTCTGGTGTTGTCTTGGGTGTACTTCGTGCCTTCGTCGTCGCGGGGGTACATGTGCTACCAGCACATGGCGGCCCGCGCCACTGCCGAAGGAGAGGACTCCACGCGAGCGTGTTTCCCAACAGCGGCTGCCGCTGTCGAAGTCGTTTGGCTGGTCCTTGCTCTGGCCACCGCCCTTTGTGGACGACGCCCTCTGCCGGCCGCTGACCCAATGACACGATGCAGACCAGCCGAAGGTAGACAGCCGGGAGGCTATAGGAGGGTATGTTTGTGACCATTATATGTAGAGTCTACTGCGAGTACGTGGCTATGCTTTTCGGGAGTTTTGATACTGATGCTAAGTACTTATGATTTGCACCAGACTCCAGACAGCTTCGCGTACTTTGAGTGTATTGTGGCCGCGGACGATCGCCCAGCGGCCTACGTCTACTGGTCCCGAAGCAAAATCCATTCGACAAGCTGCGCGGAAGTCGTCCTCCCTTGACATCGCAGGTGCCCCGTTACTGACTCGAGAACATGGTAAGCATATTGTTTTGATATCGTTGGCATCAATTCGCGGTTAAGTGCTATCGCCTAACCAGGAGCAACCTTCCGGTCAATTTTGTTCCCCCCCAAGTACGCTCGCGGCTCAAAGATAGTCATAGGGTGCTGTGGCGTTTCCGCCCTGGACGATCATGGATACAAGTGCCTCGGCACGCCCTAAGTGTGAATCCCAGTAGATCCCAGTCGGTAGGTTTTCAGTCCAAGCCCGATGGGGGCAAGTGTTCAGTGTCTTATCGGGCTTGACAGGCCTGTTCAACATGACCAGACCTTTTTTCAGTTTTGACACCTACTCGCGCAAGCATGATGATAGATGAGTGGCGTTCCACGCTGGGGGAGGCTGGAGGTCCAATGCAAGGCGGCATTCTTACGGGGATGATATTCCATCGGGCCCACGTGGAATGATTTAGTAGCGTCGACGCAACACCAGGCTTCTCCTCAACGGCCCTCGGCGTCTTCTTAATTTCGACGTCGCGTAGTAGAGCTCTACATATCGATGGTGAGTGACCCCGTGTGTCTCGACTACAAATGCTGGTTCACTTCCGAATTTTATTCGTAGTGTCCAATGATGAGCTCGTCCAAATAGGTGGCGTTTGTATCGATTTAAGATTGCTATGCAGCGCTTTCGCTTGGTTTGCTCTATCATGATCCGTCGTGACATGCGCATATCGCGTGAAAGAGCCGGTCTCGGATATCATGGAAAAAATAGGACACGCAGGACCGGCCGCGTCATTAAAAGGGTCTGCGCGCCTACTACACTTCATTTTTTCGCTGTCCGTGAACCTGTCGATGAAACACCGGTTGGCGCAGGTTGACGCTCGCTCGGAAGTCATCCTTAATTGAAACTTCGTCGTCGGACAGTTATTAAGAATCAAACCTTAAATGTCTACGCCAACATACGGGAACCCGCGGGTGGTTACATCAAATCGACGCAGGCACTCGGAGTCGCTTAAACGTGTAGCTTTCTGCGCGGTATCCTTGGAGAGATGATCTGCTCACAGCCCGTCGCATGGGCTCATAAAAGTCGTCAAGTGTCGGGGTGGAGGACAGATGCACCCCTTCACGACTGCTGATCTTTGTTTCGTTGCGACAGCTCTTTGGCGACCGATTACCAACATCACTGCAGATCACTGCCCAGGTTGCAGCACATCCGGTACTTCAACCAAACATCGAGTTTCCAGAGGCTCTGCTTGTTGCCGACCCGTTGCCCTCTAGTTTCTGTATCTAAGTGCGTCAATTGCGCCCCGTGGTGATCTGCACCGCCCGTTATTTCACCATGCAGGACTCGCAGCAGACTTTTAACTGGCTCCAATATGCGCCACACTCGTCTGCTCGTCCGATAGATATCAAGGTAGAATCCTCCGCCATAGATCTTTCAGCGTTTACTCTGCTGTCCCCTCCTTCATCCCCCTCCCCTCGTTCGGTGCCCGACCACTCCGCCCCCTTGTCGTTCGCTGCGTCTAATCGAAGACGCGCCAACACCTCGTCCGTGCTCTCTTGTAGCCCTCAAAGAGTAAAGCCGTATCCCCCGGCTTCCTCGCGTGAACGCCGCCAACGCATCGACGATCACAACTCCGCAAGAATGTCGAACACTCCTCCATTCGCTGCTTGGGCATCTGCGGGTAGCAGCCGCAGTAGGCAGCACCTCGTCGCAGACCCAGTGATCCCTACGAGAAGGTCGTCTGACGGCGACCAGCAACCACCGTCCTATCCTCTGAGCCACAACACCTTTGTGCCGGTATGTGATTTTCTTGGCTGTCATGAATTGTACGCGGTTCTAAAGCACCAGGTGTACAACAGTCTTTTCCGGGCCGCCCATCCGAACGTAATCCTCGCCCTCAATCGTCTTCAAGTTCAGCTATGGCTACCTCCAGCTTAACTGGTGCGATGGGTGACGCGCATCTATCTCGACAGTCAGACTCGCCATCGCCGACGAACGAACCACCATATGGGTTAGACATGAACACTGGCATGGTCTGGCAACACTCACACTCGCACCTTCCTGGTGGCCCTCCCCACTCGTCGTCTCAGCCGGGATATCCGGCAGGCGTACCGGGCCAGGGTGCCTACCAACATACACTCTCCTCCTCGGGGACAGCAGGAGCTTACCTACCATATGGAAACTATAATCAATCTTCATCTTATAATACTCTACCCCCGCCACCTGCCCAATCACACACGTCCCAGTCACACTCTCCTACGTATCCGTATCCCGACGCTTATCAGCCCAACCGCTCGCAAATTTCGGTGCAGACACGTGCAGGGCCCTCCGGCCTCCAGACTCCCGACTCCTACCCAGCTGGGGATGAGTCCATGAATCTCTGCGAGCCTTCGCCTATCAGCTCTATGCCCGACGACGAAGTTCGTCGCCTGCAAAGGAAGGTCCGTGGGCTTGAACTCATTAACGAATCCGCAAGCCAGCGCATTCGCGAGCTCGAGCTGGAACTTGCCAATGATCTGTCGGTTCCTTCCTCCTCCACCTCCTCTTCATATCCGCCTTCTTCATCCGCTACGGCCAATATCGCCGGAGGCCTGCCCTCACCTCTCTCTACACCATCTCCTCAGTCTGCGACTTTTCAGGCTAGCTGGCGCGCCCGCACAGACGCGCGTATACGCCAGTTCTGCTCCCTCAACCGTGCAGGGAACGCGCTCTGCGCATGGCACGACTCGCGGCGTGAGCGCCGTGCGCACCCTCCGCGGATGGCACCCCCAGGGCACCTGAACTGCGGGTGCACATACGAGGAGGCGCTCTTCGAGGAAAGCCTTGCGCGGCACGGCGTCGGGAGCTACCATCCGGGCGAGACGGTCCGCATGGACCCTGCTCTGCGAAACCCGCTGCTGAAGCTCCTCGAGCAGCGGTATGCGTACAAGGATGGTGACTTCGAGCGCGACCCCGTCACGGGCGGGTGGGTCGAGGGTGAGGGCCACCAATTCTGGGAGGGCCGCGTACAAGCGGGCGCGCCGCATACACGCAAATTCAGGTCAGATTCCGACCGCCACTAATCACGATTATGTTCTAGCCGTCGAGCCTTGCTCCGGCACCCACGTCCACACGACATCTCATCCTAAAAGGCCCACGTTTCACCGAGATATCGGTCGCTTGCGGACCACGCCCAATTTCGACGCCGCACCCATTCCTCTGTACCTCATAATTCAATCTCTCCATCCCATATATCCATAATATCGGCTCGCTTGCCTTCTGCATCTCGTTTTCCATCCGTCCTCTCTGTCTCCCTATTTTAATGCATAGTCTCCGCTGTTTTTTTCTGTCTCTGCCCTCGCTGTTCCCTTCGACTTCCCTCGCACTGTTGCATTACTACTACTTTCCAATTTCCTGGACTTTTCTGAGTCGGCACCGTCATCCTCCCCATCCTTTCCTGTCTCCCAGCATCTGCATCTGCGCATCATTGCATTCCGTACATTGTCCTCGGAGTCCTGTCTTTTCTCTCCCTGCATCTTACCTCCATGGTGTACCCATAATGCAATCGCATGTCTCGCCTGTCTCTCTACATAGTATTTATTCATCGCCTGCCTGCATGTCCTGTTTCTCGAAGTGTTCTCACTAGAGTACCCCATACTGCCGTAGACTGCATTGACTAGATACATACCTACATTATATTCTGCCTTGGCTATCTAATAGATGCTGCATTGTGATCCGATTTCTTTGATTTAAGTACATACATGCATTCATCCTGTGAAAGTGCGACAGGGATTTACAATCCGCTATTATGACTGCAGCGATGAGAGAAGATGGGGACCCGTGGCTCGTGAGCAAGTCTCTATAGAACATATCTGAACCCAGGCTGCCTAGAAGCAGAAAAGCGCCATCAGTCAATCGCTCGACATGTAAGCAGAGAGTGCGAGACACCACGCACTCTTTATCCGTAAGGTCTGCAAACTCGTCAGCAGGCCTGTCCTGTACCTCACCCTCAGCGAGGGCTTTGTCCCGCTTTGCATTCTCTCGCACGTAGTATACCCTAAGGATGGTCAAAAGGATGCCTATATCATGAATTGAGATTAGTCTTGTCGACTGAGGTACGGCCGGAGAGTGCCACAGACCTTGTAATGAAATGCAAATGATATCGGCTATGAAGACAGAGCGGTACGCTGGAACTTCGCCTGTCTTCACCATAAAGGGACCGCTATGGGACACGCAGATCTCAGGACACCACCGGAGAACCAGCGCCAACGATCTTCACATACCTGATGTTCCCCAGCGCGTATCCAAGGAACGCATACGAAGACAGCGTGGCACGCTTGGTATAACCTGAGGCATTGACCCCAGGAAGCGAAAGACAAATGAATAGGCAGGTGGCGTACGGTGGGAGCAGATACACTAAAATGCATACCGTCAGCGACGAATGGCTTGAGTGACGGTGGACATACCTCCGACTAGAAGGCCCGCGACGTCAGATCGCGGAAGCACGATTTGCAGCAGAAGGCCGATGAACGTGGGCACAAGCATAGCGATAGCCACGTATATGCGTGCGTTCGGCAGTTTCTGGGCGAGCCATCCGCCAAAAAATATGCAGGTCATGTTGATAAACCCCTGCAACGCACCTGACGTTGGCGTGCGTCTGTATACAATCACAAAGAGGGCGGGCATACCTGGGGTATGAAGATAAGGATAGCCTGCAAAGATGTAAAACCGAAAGATTGCACTGTGAGCGTTCCAAATGCCCCGAGGCCGCCACTATTGGTGGGCAGTCATCAGTTACGAACATCGTTGACGCAAGAGAATTGACACACTTCAGAACCTCGTTACAGAATATGATGAGGAACAGTAGAAGGCCTTGCGGGTCCTGCAGCGGATTGAGCACCTCCCTTATCTGTAGTCCGAGCGTCATTACTTCAGTATATGTGAACTAGCGCAGCTGCTCTTACCTGACGCCACTTTATCTTTCGGTTCAAGATCCCAGTATGGTTTTTGCGAATCCTGTGAATCGCTAATGCCTTCTCCTTCACCGTGAGGAACTTCGCCTCCATCGGCGAAGCGGGGAGGTAGAAGAACACATATATGCCTTACGGCATGATCAGCTACGAGGTCCATGGTTATCGAGGTAGGGGAGACATACCCCATAGCGAGGTGATCAGACCGTTGATAACTGTGGGAGCAATGAATATGTTGTCATATTAGGATGCAAGCCATTATACCGACCAAATATCCACTATACAAGGCAAGGATGAGTATGGACTTGTGAAAGCAGACATAATAGATACGCACCTTCCATCCTGGAATCCCGACATTGACGTGGGCCATCCCGAAGGCAATAGTTCCACCTATCATGGCACCGAAGCCATTGGCAGCTGCCCATGCGCCTAAAAAACCTCGAAATGGGCAACACAGCCAAAATGTTTGAAGGTAGACCAACCGGTGCGAAGGACTTGCTCTCTCCGAGTATAATACATGCCGTTGATTAATACGAAAGTTGGTGTGATGAGCGATTCGAGGCTGGAGTAAAGTAAGTTCCCCAGTTTCTCAGCAAAAGTCACTGGTATAATGGACTCTTACGCTCCGAGGGCAAGTCTAAGTGTTGCCATTCCAGCGAAGTTATGCGCCGCCGCAGTGCATATCAAAACCCCACCCCAAGCCTAAAGAGAGATCCGATAAGCTTGGATGCCAAAGAGCACAAGAGAATGAAAACTGACGAAAATGGCGAAACCCACAAATCTACCTATGTGGAACTTGCGCGATATAAGGGTCGTTGGGTATTCGAAGAACAAGTACCCAAAGTAGAACAGAGAGCTTAGCCACGAGCTGCAGTGCTTGATTCTTAGAGCAGGCCGAGCACAGGCTGGGGCAGTAGCTTGAGAAACGCGTACTTACTATTCTTTGCCTTTTAAATGAAGGTCTGCCGTAAGAGAGAAAACTAAATTATACCACGGGTGTTAACGTTGCAGTTCGATGGATGTCATGCGATAAGAACAACGCACCTGACGCGTATCCAAGACACGATTTGTCGATGCACTGACTACAGTAATCAACGGATGATGAGATCTGCACAGGAAAATGAAAGCATCAAGGCTGACTTACAGCGCATAAGTGATGAAGAGGATAGGCAGAAGCCGTCGATCCAGCTTGCGGACGAGGGCCCTATATGTTTCCTCGGTTGCCTCCTTGGCATACAAGTCTGCATCGACCTCACGCAGAAACTGAAGGAAGAGAGCGTAAGCTATGATGTCAAGAAGGAGCTCCCAGTGAACGCCTCACCTTTGCGGCATCATCTTCGTCTATAGGAAAGCTGGCATCTTCGGGCTGAGCTGGGCTTTTCTCCGTTACTACGCTCGACTTCTCGTCAACGTCGATGATGGGGACCGACATGACGACGTGCAGGAAGCAAGGCAGGGGGTCGATGAATCCTGTCTCAGATTCCCTTTGCAAGATGGTCGCTTTTATTCACAAGGAGCGTATACACTGCGTATACAGATATACAGAGGGCGATGTCGACATGACCTTGCTGCACCGTCCAAGAGCTGGGCGCGACTCTGATAATGAGAAAGGTGGCATGGTCAATGAGATAATTTGAGATAATAACGAGAAGAAAAGGCGTGCTCACGGAATGTTGTTCTGTTACTTACCTATCTCCGACATATGATGATGACCTGGAAGGTCCTATATCACCAATTCTTTCGCCGGCTACCTTTGACTCGAAGCGATATCGCCATAGTCGGTCGTAACTCGTAAGTCAGTAACTTACTGGCGCATCCGACGAGTCGGAGGCCCGGGAAGTTTCTCCGCGTGTAGTGACCTCTTGCAAGTCGGCAATCGCGTCGGGGAACCTGCAGATAGAGATTAGAGCAATTTCACGCTCTACATCGCCCTAGAAATAGGGAACGCAGTCCTATTGAATAACAGAACAATCTATGAGCCAGCAAAGGCGAGTGGCGGTGGCAAGCAAGTACGACTCGGACGCTGTACGACGGAGCCATTCATTTTGAACTCCGCGAGCTGGCCGGGAATTTGACGCTTCATCTTGCCTTGCAGACAACGCCCAGCTCGAATCCTCCCGTGCGTTTCTGTACGCGCATAAAATCAGTTTTTGCGCGGCTCCTGCCATCTCTGTAAGTTCATTTCTCTACTGACGTTGGTGGCAGTGTAGCAACTTATACGAGCAGCAGAGTTTTCGGGTACTGTACGCGTCGAGTCCGAGCCGCATTCCAAGCCGTACATCTTGGGACACATCTGCCGTTTCTCTGCCATAAGGTGGCCATGAGGGTCGACCATCTCACCGAGGGCCAGGGAATTCTCCTGAAGATGTTCCTCTCTTTTCTGCTTATCCCTTTGCCGCATACCGTCGCTGCCTTTTCCTTGGCATCTACAGTTCAGCACGGTCAAGGGCGGGACCTGGAGCGTGATTTAGGGCTCGAACAACGCGATGCTGACGCGATTTTTTCGCATACTCGTTCGTCGCATTCATTTGAGGTACTTCGCCCTGCGCTAACCTTGCACCTGCGCACAGAATCTTTGTCGTCGATTCTGCTACAACCTAGCAGGCCAGACTGCTTTCGCCGCGCCCGGGCGCGCTGCGGGGGTGGAGAGGGAGAGGCAGACACGGAAGACCATGTTGGCGGTGAGTGTGGATAGTGTCCGTCTTCTGCCTAGGTCTTTGACGTATCACTCAGCTGCCATCGCGATGACCCTATGCGAGCTCGCGACTGCACGACACCATACGCCGCCAATGGAGTGTGCGCCTTTCGCGTTCGTTGAGGATGACGCTACCGAACGGCAGGATGATGACATTGACTGGCAAGACGTAGAGCGTGCGAGGGCCACAAACTCGCAGAGAGAGTCCCAGTCTGCGTGTGTCGGGTACGCCGCCTCTTGATCTTATGATGCTTTCAAGTTCGGAGAGAGTCATCTGGCTCAAAGTCCAATCCATGCCCCTTCTGACGCGTCTTTGGCTCTTGACGCGTCAATCCCTTGACTACACACGCGTCTCTACCCAATCGATACCCTCCCGATCAGTGCTGACCATCAATCAACAGGGCCCTCGCACATAGTGCGCAGTTCTGGTCAAGCTATTCAGGTTATCTGCGAGAAATGCGTGCGTGCAATCGATTTTGCCCTGGCATTGAGTTTGTATGCTGATACACGCGTCTATTGATTAATTACGTGTATTTTGTGAATACGGATACTCGATATGACGAGCAGCCCAACTCTGTCACGCCTACGGCCGGTGGAACGATATCGGTGTGTCCTTTCACGTCTCCTACGCAGTGTCGGTCGTGGCTGCCATCCTCCCCGGTCGCGATCTCCGATGTCCCCCTAACACCGCTGGCATAAACTGTTCGCCGAGTGTTCCCGATGCTGACCATAGCCCCAGATCTAGCGCGCGCCATATACGCGAACGCGACGCGCGAGAAGGTCGCGCTGATCCGCTTCTTGCGCGTGCGCGAGGAGCAAATGGATGCGCTTCTTCGCGAACACGAGGCGCGCGAGTTTGCTCGATACGAGGCGCGAGAACTTGCATGGGAGGCGGCGGAGGGGAAGCGGGAGGAGGAACGGGCAGAAAGGGAAATGGCACTGGAAAATGCGAGGCTGCAAGGCGTGTCGGTGTGTGCCTTCCCGTTGCCTCCCGCCCCCATAGCAGCGCGTTGAATAGCCTTCGCGCACGATAGGAAATAGCCACACTTGTGCAGGAGATGCGGGCGGTTGAGTTTGGGGTTGGCGAGGTTTGTTCCAGTTTTCAAGATCTTCGAGCGTGGAGCCTGCGTCCCTCGTTACTTTACCCGATGGCTGACCATCTATACCTATTGTCGACAGATGTTGGCACACCTCCAGGCTCAGACAGAAGACATGCTTACGCAGATGGCTGGCCGCGCTGGCAATGCCATGGACGCGCAGCTCGAGCGGGTCGGCGGCTTGGTGCGTTTACGTTGCTCTGAGTCTCACATCGGCGTCACTGCATTCGATACTGACGCTACCGACTGTAGTATACGGCCCGATTTCTGCAGGAGCAGGAGCGCAGCACAGCAATCGGGGTACGCATCGCTCGGATTTCGAGGGTACGGGACTGACGTGCGGTGTTTAGGCTCAGCTCCGATCACAATGGGGGGCGTTGAGTGCTGAATTTGGGCTTATGCACCAGGTGCGAATGGATGGTCATGCGACTGTAGCCATCGCTACATTCTGACCCCCTCTCACGTTGCACCCTGCACCTAGTCGGTCCATGCTCTCGCACATACGGCGGCCGGTCTCGGCGACACGCTCGCGAATAGTAGCATTCTCAGTGCAACCCTCGCCGACTCGCTAGCGCGCGTACACGCTGCATCGACAACTGGGTGGGCGGAGTGGCTAGTGCGGAACATATGGCGTGGTGGGTGGTTGCGAACCATTGCTACATTGTGTCTGTTCTCACGTGTGGGTTCCATATGCGTATAGTGGATCCCGGGCTCTCTATCACGAGCACGCTGAAAGTCTGCATTTGGATCGGGCAGATGTTCTTCTCGTCTATCGGGGTGAGTGCCGTACTGTCTCCACGCATACACATGGCTCTTCAACCCCCATTCCTGCTAAAAACAGAGCATTATCGTCATCTTCATGTCGTTTCGTCGCTCGTGGCATCGCTCTCCGCCACCCAAATCCGCTCCGGCGCCCCCTGTATATCTGCCCCCGCCTCCACCATACACAGCGACCGCCCCTCTGCCCTCTCGACCGCGCAGAAGACCCCCGCGAGTCGCGGTCGCATGCGTTCCCGGCGGCGCATGGTTATAACGCGGCTAGTCTCTACTCTCTCAACCACTGCGCATCGAACACTGGCTTCAACGACTGGTAGGACTGTAACTGCATACTTCACGACTGTACAAATCAAGACTGGATCGGATCTGCCTCTGTTTCTCTTCGCTCTTCGTGCTACCATCCTCTCAAAACCAGGATCACGGAATAGACTCGCACATGCACCAAGAACTTTCGTCTGAGGCTCACTCATCAATATCGGATAGACTCGTCGACCCTGCAACATACCGTTTTTCCTTATGTTTTTGCTCGCTCGACCCTTCCCACTTCGCTGGCTAGCTGTCTGGCTCCCGCATCGCACGCGCTCTGTTCTCCTCGCCCCGTTATCCAATGTTCTGTCCCGGGCGGTCTCTGCATGAAGCATTACTTATTCCCTTGTTCAGTCGGCATCCATCGTGTATTTTAGTGTATTGAACTTGCATTTGTAGCTTCGCATCCCAATCATCATTCTGTCCTCCACTCCAGTTGTATTGTGGGTATCATATGCATAAGTAAAGACAATTTGATCGTTCCATACATTATTTGTTCTGTCTGCCATCCTCAGGGGATTCGGAACAGAACGATGCCTGCGCGGTCTCCGTCCACCTCCTTCCGCACCTTTGCGTTCTCCCCGCTCCGGACAGCGCCTGCCACAAGCATCTCGAGTGCCCGTCGGACCGCCGTCCGTTTCTCGAGCTCAGATACGTCCTCACGGGGCGCACTCGTCGTTTGCGCTTTGATGTCCTCCGACTGCGCCTGTACGCCGAGCTTGACCCGGTCCCAGTCCACGCACAACGCGACAAACTCCTCGACTACGTCCACCACGCCCTCGAACCGCCTGCCCTTGCCCTTCCTCTCCCCTTGGTCCTCGCCCTCCGCAGGGATCTCAACCTCCCACAGGCCTCCGTGTCCGTCTAGCGTCAAGCAGTCCCACGCCACGATCGGCGCACCAGATTTCGCGGGGAGCACGACCGCGGGGCAGCCAGAAAAGAGGGTGTACTTCAATACAGACTCGGAAGGACGCTGGGAAGAGGTCCAGATGCCGGCTCGGTGTGGTGCAATCGCCAGTGTCGTAAGCACAAAGCGACGGGGAGGGGAGACCGTCACAGTAGAGGGTGCGCCCGTGTCTGCACTCTTCCCAGTGCTGGGCGATGGCGAGGGGGCCCGCGATGGGGACGGGGAACGCGAACGGGAGAAAGAAGGCAGGTGAAGGGAGGAGAGCGAGAGGCTGTGGCCATGACCAGACTCGGGAGGAGCAGTGGAATTCGCGGACAGCGTGGTAGGTGGGGAGGGAGGTACTACTGGGTCGCAGAGGTGTATCGAGGCAACAGACTGCGCAAGTAGTGCTTCCCCGATCTTGTAGTCACCTGTGGTGTGAGGCGGTTTGAAAGGGTCAGGTAGAAAGAGCATCGAAATTGAGAGGCGACTGACCACCCAGGAACGGACCATGACAAAATATCATGTCGGGCTTCATGGTGCGTGGAATAATTGGCCTGCGACCTGATGCAAACAAGTAGGGCGAAAACCACCCTTTTTCCACCGCCAGGTAGTCCTTGACAGATGAGAAGAGGCTCGAATCCCTTCGGTAGTATCAGTACCGCTGGTGCTCCTTCGATACAGCCAAACGGCATGGGCCTACCTATGCTTGCTACTTCGGAAGAAGCCTAGCTGGGCATCCTCGATGATGTGTTTATACTTAAGCGTGATTGTGAGCGTCTTCACGTCCCGCGTCTCAAGAATACGGGAATGAAGTGGCGAGAGCTTGTGCACGGGCTCCGAGATGACAAGTTCATCGAGACCATCGACAGCAAGATGGAACCCCGCATGAAGGCCAGCCTCTACAAGGATAGAATCCCCGATCGTGGAGAACGCGATATCTGACACGGGGCCCATGATGGGTGTAGCAACGGCAGCCATGCCTCCCTAGTAGTGCAACGGATTACAATCAGTTTAAGACTTCCATATAATTCCGATCACTCAAGCTTACCGTTGCAGCTACAATAGAGTGGACTACAAGGTCACGGAAACGGATGCAAGGGAGAAGGAGGGGAGATGAATCTCCCCACTGAAACGCCGTCAGCATAATCGCGTTACGGGGAAGTCTGATGCAACTCACTGGCGAAAGGCAGACGACCATAGTGCCTGTGGCGCGCAAGCTCTCATAAGAGCTCATGATAATGCGGCCGGTCATGGACTAGGTAGCACAGATGTTTAAACCATCGTCAGCGATCCGATGCCTGTACAAAGTGCAGCGAGATCTTACTCCAACGAGCTTCCGGACAATCCATGGCGTCGATTTCTCATCCTCCGAATGGGGGATATTTGCTGGGTCGATAGGCCCGAGCTCTGATTCAGCGCTAGCCATCTGTAGACGACTAGTGTCGCTTGAATGGAGGTGAAGACGGTAGAATGACGCGCAGGAGTGTTCTGGAGTGGCAGTGGTCACAAATCAGGAAGGTCTATATTGGGATTCAATCAGATCGACAAGTGCCCAGTATTGTCAAGATGCACAGACACAGGTTCAAAGTCTATAAGCTAAAATCTGTATGGCTACGGTGCACGTAGATGGAGGCAATGGTACTAGATATACTGACACAGATTAGCCCTGAAAATCGTCATAGATGTCCGAATTTCACGATACCAACAGAAAGAAAGAAAAACAACTGTCCCCCAGTTCTCCGCAGTAAATCTTGACTTCTTCCGGTTCTCGACTAACATGCACTGGGATGAACTCCACTGGTCGCAGCATTGTTGAGGTAGTTTGCGAGAGCGTCGTACGAGATTTCCTTCGTGTCGCAGAAACCTGTCCAAGAACTAATGATGCTCCAGAAATTGGAGACGTAAGACGACCTAGGTGAAACGACCGATTAGTAGTGGAGGCAGACGGCACGGGGAAGATTCGTACGAGGTGGGATACGGCCCGTTGCTGGATGTCCTAACAGGACTGTATGCATATTGTTAGGGCGCGCCCGTCGAATGGAATCTATATTGGAACTGACTTTTCGATGCCGTACGGTCCACCACGATCAACCCAAGTGCCAGTCTAAGGAGGTTGCAGTATTTAGGTCCAATAGCAATAGAATGAAGCAGGGTGCACTCACAAGGACGCTGTTGTAGGCATCGATCACATTCTGTTCAGACATCGTCGAGGCGCCATTTGTGATATTATTGAAGACCTAAGTATAGGCGTGTTAGATCTTTGAAACGCAGCAGGACCGGGTTTGAACGTACATCTAGAGATAGCTTCGCCTCCGATGCCGATGTCGGGATGGGGCCAAGCTCAGTAGGGTATTCGTTGTGAAGCAGCACGTCCGTGCTCGCCTCGGCATAGCACATGCTTGCCATAACGCAGTATACGTTTTGGAACAGTCCTTGGTCTATCCATAAGCGGCATTCGCTTGCTACCGTTCCACAGCTGCCGTTGTCAGTGGGCGGCTGAGGAACGCACGTGTATGTCGAAGTTACAGAAGGATCACAGGAGAGCACTGCAGGGCAGACTCCGGGAAGGGAAGAAGTCGCGAAGAAATCCTGGACACGGCATCATTGTATTTATGTTCAGTCCATATAGATAGAGAGGAAATAGACTTACGGAGAGGCTATCATACGAAATTTGGAGCGTGGAACAGTCGCCTGTCCAGGCAGCAATGGCAGCCCAATCGGCAATCAGTGGATCATTGCTACATAGAATGTCAGCAAGCTCTACGCGTTTGGTAAATTGTGAGACATACGAGTCTGGGTAGGTGCCGTTTGGCGTTACAGATATCTCGTAGTTATAGGCGTCAATGAAGGCCTGCTGGGTTATATACGGCAGTCCGCCGGAAATAGAGTTGAAGGCCTGTTAGGTTTTCTTCAGCACTAGCAGCGAAGATATAGATTGTATCACCTACGCTCTCAGTTAACCTCGGTTGGTTTGCTGGTGCATCGTTCTCCACCAGGACATTGGCCGGGTCCTCTACAGGATAGGTGCATGCCGTGAGAAGGATGCAGGCAGTACTGTTGTAGTAATTGGACAAGTCCGCAGCCGCCGCATTGCATGAGCCACGCAGGGACAGGCAGCTCCTTGAGGCTGCAGCATCGGCGTCTCCTTGACGGGTAGCAAGTGGAGACGCTACGGTGGATGCAGCCAAGACCAGGGCAATGAAGGAGAAGATTGAAAGCATTATAGAGGTAAATGTGACAACTGTTGAACAAATGCTGTGATGAGTGAAGTGCGAAGTCCGAACTGTGAAGTGCGGATGAAGGCATACTTGCTTGACTGTTGCTCTTTTATAATGCTGGCCCATTCCCCCTACCCAAAGCGGCAGAGCCAGCATCGGTCCCGAACATCCTGTTCCTTGCGCAAGGGCGGTCTCAGGCTGGCCGACTGTCTACTGTGGGAGGCGTCCGACGTGACAGACACAGCAAACGTGTCTCTCCATCTTCCCATGCCTTCATGTTGCGTTCTCCCCGCTGCGGCAACTATACATTAGTGACGGCGAGGGAAAGTACGTAGGTCATAACGAACTATGAGGCCTCGGGCGGCGTCATTCCACACCGAATCGGCAAAGTATAATATTGGCCACTGAGGTGAAGCATGGGTAAGCATGTTCTATCCAAAAATGAATTTGAATCATACCTGTAAGCGGCGTCAACTAATTCAGGCGAAACAGAGCAATGGATAAGGACACACGTACCTTGATCATAGATGCCCTGATGCCAGCGTTCAGCAAAGTCAAACTACAGATGCCACTATCGAGTCGACATTACACGGTGCCAGATATGTCGCAGAAAAGGCCTAGTAGTCACTATCGGTTTATCTTCGGAGTGCCAAGGTACGACTTCGAAGGGGACGCGACTGTGAAATCATTGTAGAGCGAACCTAGAACAAAGGCTGTCTAAAATCAAGTACTTGTGGATAACGAGAACCATGGTTGCATGTGTGACTGAAGTCGGCCGGCGTGGGGAGGACAGAGCATTGGTGTCCCTGGCAGTACAGGCGTGGGTTTGCCCACATACTCTCCGAGAGCGCACAGGCGCCCAAACGTCGCATGTTCTGTGGTCTAGTCCAATCATCTCGATGACGAGGCCGGCAGAAGCGGACGAACTAAATGCGTACCTGGACTCACTAGGCGGCGAAACTGCTCCGGTGCCGAGGGTTTGAGCACTAGTGAGCGCATAACGATCTTCCAGCGTCCCACACTCATTGACGAGATATGTTGCTGTCATCATTACGGCGCTGCTGGCCTGAAACGACCTCAATTTTGATCTCCAGTTATCTGTAGTACGACATAGGCGACACAACACGATGAAAAAACAAGCCAATATTTTCCCAAGCTCTTGGATTTTGGAGTCAGTATACTGTGCATCAAGGCCTCGATTCAAAGCCAGGTCGGTACTCACACGCCTCAGTCCGATCTCGTTTCGACGGTACATGCGACACATGCTAACAGCTATTGAGCTGTTGGATAGAGCCAAGTTGGCACGCACAGCAGATTTACGGCCAATATTGGAGTAGCTGTAAGTGATTTCGCGACAAAATGCTTTCAAGTTCAACAACGGAAGACTGAGCGAAGCTGAGCGACCGTCGTGTGCGCGTGGCTGCCCGTGTTGACGTCTGTTTGCCTGCGCCTTCCCGTTCACCACTCATCCATCAAAAATCTTGAAAAGTTTCTGATCAATCGTAAACAGATCTTGAACTTGGCGATCCCTAAAATCTTCAGTGCGCTCAGGATATACCATAAAACACAACCTGTAGTAAACCCAATACGCAAAACATCTCTTGAATCGCACAGAATGGGCAAGCGAAAGTCAGACACGATGGCCATGGACACATCTGGTGACGGTGCCGATTCAGACTCGGATTCTTCACCGGTACGTCTTTTCCTCCAGAGAAGTAAATCAAGCGCTTACCGCTTCTCCAACAGTCTCTTATAGATGTCGATTTTGACTACTTTGACCCATCTCCCACCACCGATTGCGCTGCGCTCAAACGCATGCTCATCCAGCTCTTTGGCGCGCGCGATGCGGAGACGCTGGGCGCACACCCACTGGCAGAGCTTGTGCTACAGGAGGGGAAGGCTTCGACGACCATCAAGACCGACGGAATAGAGAGCGATCCCTACGCGTTCATCTCCGTGCTGGACCTCGTTGCGCATGCCGTGCGTACCCCTCATGTCCGCGCGCGTGACGGATAATGCAGACACTGAACGTACAACCAGGGGCACCCATCAATTAAAGCGCTCGTATCACACCTCCGTTCCAAATCAAACAATGCGCCCGTTCTACAAGCAGTCCTTGCCGAGTCCGCTGCGCGCCCGGCGTGGATCTTTTCTGAACGGCTCATCAACATGCCCGTGCAGGTCATGCCGCCAATGTACAACATGCTTCTAGATGAGCTATCCGCTGCACAGCAGTCACACACGCACTATCTATTCATATCTCGAGCATACCATATGTCCCCTGCCGCCGACGCGGCTCTTCAGGCCCAGCCACAATCGCGCGGAAAGCCGGGCAAGCGCGCCAAAACCCACGTGGATGCTGCTAAGGGGAAGCCGGCGCAAAGGCCCGCGGACGGCGTATATTCCTTCCATCCTGAAGACGAGGTCATCATGAAACACGCGTCGTATACCCATACGTATGTTATCGATGATGCGCGTTCAAAGGATGAGGAGAACGACGCGTTTGGTCTCGATCTTCGTGGACGCATAATGCTAGTCCCGGCAGACAAGCTCCGCGATATCGTCAAAGAAGTGGGGGAGACGTACTCTGTGGGCGTTTAGGAGGCTTCGAAAAACACAGAAAGGCTTAGTGCACTACGCGACATGTCCACACAGCTCTCGTCATTGTTTGGGCGGGGCTATGGTTACGATGTGCAGCTCTTTGCTTCGTGACGGACTTCGGAGCACAACGCCATAAAAAAAAGTATGTTGAACGCTACAATAGTACATAGTCCCACTACCTACCTTCAACGCAGCCTTGGGCACTCTAGTGATCACCTGCCTTTCCCTCCGGTTTCCTAGTTTTGAAGATGCCCCGATCTCGAACACCGGTAACAATGTCCTCCACCCTCCCCCGCGCTTCCTCCATATCCCCAGTCCTCCCTAACAGAAGACCCAAATGTATCAGCCTCATTTACCATACAATAATAAATACAAATCCACTCACGCCGGCCCACCAGCGCCCAATTCCGCGTACTCGGTATGCGAAGCGTCTCGCACTCAATCTCCCACCCGCACCATTTGCTCAGCCCCGCCAGCCACACCCTGTACATCGAGTATGCGCTCGCGCCGCTCCCGTCGCCGCCCAGGTTCAGCGCCTCAACATCGACGCCGCCGGGCACGGGGAGCGGCTGCGTGCTAGAGCGCTCGAAGCGTGCGTCAAAAGTCCACGCGCAGCACGGGATGGAGAGGTACCCCGAGGCTGCGTGGCGCGTCGCGAGGACGGGCACCCAGGGTGTGAGCTCGTCGGCGTGGTTCCCGATAATGAACGCCCCGGGTTTTAGGTACGCGTCCGGGGCCCCTGGCGGGTGCGTGGGATCGAGGGCGTGGACGTGCAAGCACGATTGGGTGGCGGATGGATAGTGCGACCATGATGTGCGGGCACGGAGATCGATCCCGCAACCTTCATATCCCTCAGAGGTCAAGATGTGCGTCAAGAGGCCGTTGCCACATCTGAAAGTGAAAATGTTAAGTGGATGAGATGACAAACGTTGGGGCTGGAGATGAGAAACTTGCCCGAGGTCTAAAAATCCGCCTGGGGGTCGTGGCCAGGCCGCCCACGGTCTTTCCTCGTCTACGCCCGCCGGCGAGGACGCCACAGGATCGTAGATGTCTTTCCACAGTAGCATCAAGAACGTCGCAATTCCGATATCCTATTCGGTTGTCAGGTTATATGGACATGGTCAAGCTGATACTTGAGAACATGAACGAAATATCCATACCTCGAAGACATGTTTCAGGGGATCGGTCGCCTCTTGCCATGTATCCACCAGATGTCTATGCCGCGCGCGCATGAGAAGGTACATATCCTGGTACGTCTCTCGGGGAACAATACAGTCGTGTTGAACGCGTTTCTTGTAGTGGGTCAATGCACCCCAACCATACCTATGTAACGTCTCAAGTAATGCGAGGCAGGTTCGATATAGGCGAGAATTTGGATCGGTCGCAGCGTCTGAGTCAACTTCAGGTAGAAGTATCGCCTCGATGCGCAGGGTCCCAGGGTTTTGCGGACCTGAAGCAGAGTGAGGGGGAGATGCCATGTATCGAAATGCGAGGTGCGACACAGCAGGATGGTAGTACGGCAGTGGGGACTCCGGGGTGACTATCGGAGAAAGAATCAATGTGGTCGGCTTTGGAGCGGATGCAGACACTCCCTCAGGCGCACTGGCCCGAGGCTCGTAGAGCGTGCAAAATTGCTCTAAACTTGAATCCCGTCCTGGCCGACGGGGCAGGAGCTTGCGGTGGATGCACCGAAGGGCATGTAGATCGTCTGTAAAATTTGGGATGGAAGGGGGGAAAGCGGCGGGTGGAGTGATCTCTGCAATGGTTTCCGAGCGCAGGATTAGAGTCGAGTTATACTCGGGATGGTGGATGAGCTGCGAGACAGCAATCTCAAACTAAAAAAATTCAATCGTAACGATGCGCCAAAGTATTTTATCCTTTAAAAGACTCACAAGTTCTGGGGGAAAGTCTGCAGGACAAGATAGGATGGGCTGCCACACCTGCTCCGATTGGAGGGGTGGACAAGGCGAAGTTGCCTTGTCGTATCGAGCAGGAGAAAAGCGTGCACGGTTAATTGTGGGACTAGCCATATTTTTGGATGGAAACAGGCCTAAGAGAGAACCAATCAATAGATGGTCTCAGTACGGTGTTCAGCCGCGAGTTTCGGTAGCGGCGCGCTACTTGCAAGCGCCTGCCTCGGGACCTGCTTGGAAGATTAGCGGAAAATCAGGAGCCCTGACGATTCTTTGGGGGGAAGTATTCAGGTATGGCTATGTACTTCCAGTCACCTAGGGAAATGGCATGAATCTGTCAGAAACGGAAATAAAAGTATGTCTTTGACGCCAACTTCAAGTTGACGCTCCGAGGAGAAGGATCGATAGAGAGATTACGTCATCCACTGCTAGCCCGCAGAAAAATTGCACTGACTCTCGACGCCATCTTGCCGAGCGTCAAAGACCATGGCGAGTGGCAGTTGGATTCACAGCCCGCTTTTTATGCCATAAAACCCTCCAAAAGGGCCTTATTCTCATACTATTCGCAATGGAGACCTCCCCAGATGCCCTCTACGACGCAGGCTCGTCGACGGCGCCCGCAATCCGTGCTGCAAAGGATATCTCATTCGGCAGCGTAGGTTTCTGCTACGGAAGAATAGCGCGTGCACATACTCATGAATATGCATGTATAGATTGCGGGCATGATATCGAAGATTTTCGAGCATCCGTTCGACTTGACCAAGGTCCGCTTACAGGCGCAGGTCATGGATGCATCCGCGCGTTATAATGGGCCCGTCGACTGTCTTGTACAGACATGGAAAACAGAGGGAATTTCTGGTCTCTATAGAGTCTGTCAGCTTAGACTTCATCTCTTGGGACGTGACTCTAACGTCCTCTTTTACCAGGGACTGCCGGCGCCAATCGTAGGTGCCATGGCTGAAAATGCAACTCTCTTCCTCGCCTATAGCGAGCTCCAAAATGTGATTCGCTGGTCAACCAGCACACCACGGTCCACACCACTAAGCCTGGGCCAACTTGGACTAGCAGCTGGTGGCGCAGGCGCGATCACAAGTTTCGTTTTGTGCGTAGCGCCCTAAATAGCAACCATTCCACGCTAACGATGGTCCTGCCACAGAACTCCAATTGAACTTGTGAAATGTCGCATGCAGGTTCAGATGCTGATGACCGTCGCCCCATCATTGTCTGCACTTGCTCCGTCGACCGTTGCACACCAGCCCCTCCCAGGCCCCATTGCATTGACGGCCTCTATCTTACGGACGCACGGCTTAAGTGGGCTCTGGCTCGGACACACAGGCACACTCATCCGCGAGACGGGCGGTAGTGCCGCATGGTTTACCATGAAGGAGTTTGTCGCGCGTATATTGGTGGCACGCCGCAGCACGCCTTCTTCGACGGACCTGGGGCGCTCGCCAGCTCTTCTTCCGTGGGAGTCGGCGCTCTCTGGCGCGTGTGCAGGCGCAGCATACAACATCGCGCTATTCCCGGCCGACACGGTCAAGAGCAGCATACAGACGGAAGCGGAGTTGCGTCCGCCGGGTACGAAGCCACCTCAGCGCCTGCCGACATTTACGTCGCGCTTGGTGGAGCTGTACGCGAAGCAGGGCGTGCGTGGTCTGTACGCTGGATGCGGAGTGACCATCGTCCGGTCCGTGCCGAGCAGTGCGATCATCTTTCTGGTGTATGACGGGCTCGTAGCCCGGTTTGGATAGCATGGATCATGGCCTTGGCTTTAAGCTGAGCAATACGGCATCGAACTCTGAATGTACATATTCATCTAGACACCATCACATCGACTCATGGGCAAATAGAGTGCCGTAAGTACAATCATTCATAGTTATATAGTACACACTTCTGTGCTCCTGTACACCCAGTGTACTTCAATCACACTGTATAACTCAATCACTGCCCATTATGAGGGCCTCTGCCTTCGTAGAGCGGGGCCTGATTGAGCATTTGAATGGCACAGGGTGACTTTCACCATCTTCAGTAAAGGACCTTTGCGGGAGACTACATTCGACATACCTGACGTTTCCGTTCGTCCTGTCTACGACGGGCTCAATCACGACACCGTTCTCGTCGACCTCTTTCGTAATATCGAAAACCGCCAGCGACATCGCGACCGAAATGAAGACCGCGTCATCTACAAGATGCATACCTGGGCAGACACTATGCATACCAGAGGTCAATTTTCATGGAATTAGTCGAGAAGGGAAGACTTGCCGTCGCCCAAAGCCGAACGCCATGTCGCGCGGATCCTTTTGCGTTTCTTTTCCTTCAGACGGTATGAAGCGCGTGGGGTCGAAGGTGTCAGGATTGGGGTATGTCTCCGGATTTTTCAGCATAGAGCTACATCAAATTATTAGTCGGTTTCTACACCGAAAACATCATAACTTACTGAACGTTGGTGAGAATCAGCGAGCCTTCCGGAATAAAATACCCGTCATGAACATCGTCCTCCGTTAGACGGTGCACAACAGCTACATACGCTGAGTGAGTCCATCTTCAACTGTTCTGGAAATGTATACACTCACATAAGGGGGCAACGACGTTCCAGCGCATGATCTCTAGGGTGACAGCAGTCACATACGGAAGATGATCTCTGTCTGCAAATTTGGGCAGCCTATCCGTTCCAACGACGGCGTCTAACTCCGCCTGGGCCTTCTTCTGGATGTCAGGATAAAGTGTCATGGCGAGAAAAAATGCATATATAGCTGATACGGTCTGTCAAAAGTTAGCACCATGCGGAGAGTACATGCAATTGGAAACATACTGTATCAGCACCGGCTCCGTACACTGTGAAAGCCGACCACTTGATGTCCTGCAGTTCTTCCTCGCTCAACTCCTTCCCTGAGTCAAGGAGCTCAGAGGCGAACGAGGGAAGCGCGGTACCGGCAGCCTATATCGAATTTAGTGGATAAAGTTTACTACGATCACGAATAACACTAACTATCTGTTTTTTGACATACTCAAACGGTCTGTCGGCCATTTCGTTGAGGGATGCGTGCCACCTTTTAGCTTTCCGTTTGAATGATGCGCCTGGAAACCAGTCTGGGACATATTGTACTGGAGGAATCCATTTCGCATAGTTAGTAGACATGATATCGTGTCTAAGCAGAATGACTTACGGATAGGCATCATATCAACCCAGAAAGCACCGGGGGCAAGTGTGATAGAAAATTTATCCATGACGTCGTCTGCCAGCAAGATTAGATCATCGTTGGTGCCCTTGACCTCGTACCCGTGCGATACAAGCAGTATGATCGCTCCCGCAGTACTACATCCATCCGCGTCTATCAGACCAAGCTTTGGATGACCGAGAAATAAAAAGCGCACTGGCGAATATGTTCCCGTAGATCCTTGGGGCTCTCCAAAACGTGCCGCAGGAAGCGATGAGTCTCTCGCTCTTCCAAGGGCATATACTGCTGTACATTCCGTGGTCCAAATGCTTGATGGAACAATTTGCGCGCACGGCGAAACCGCGGACCATAGCGAAAGAATACGAGCGACTCCCGCCATCCTATGAGCTCGCCGGTCATAGGGGCGACCGGACGGTCTGAATAGATGGCGCCCTTCTTGTCTAGCATGTCCACAGCAGCCTGCCACGAATTGACTATGATGATCGTCTGGCCGAAGATGGTGGCAGAGGCTATGGGGCCTGACGAGGGATACACATCATTTCAGAGAGTGATAAATGTGACGCTATGTTATTCTGACCGTATTTCCTGCCCCATTCCGCATATTCGATCCATTGTTTCTGGGATGGCAGGTCGAATAGGTTTCCTATCAAGAAATACGGCTTCGGACCAGGCGGAAGAGGGGCGGCAGGGCGTTTTGAGAAAAATATACGCGCCAGAGAGAATACGACGATGCCTATCAAGACCGATTGGGCGATAAAAACCAAGGTGGACATGGCTGCGACGGCGAGATGGAAAACAATGAAGCTGTTCAGGCTCCGTATTGCTTGTCTCTTTTTAAGCAGACACGCAGTCTATAATGCATGCTCCAACCATGCCTGCGCTATGCATATGGCGTCAATCACCGTCTCAGTCGGAGCGATGGAGACTCACCATTGCAAAGTTAGCTCAGTGGGAGAACTGTAAGGAATCACATTGCCATTTGAGTGGAGGAATCAGGATATCTAGAGGAAATGATGAGCAGCGCTTGTTCGAAGACTACGATTTCCACAAACCCGTTGATGGTGTGATGTCAATTGGCAATCGTGAGGAGAGGAAGACGGGGCGCCTCACGATAGGGATACCTAGACAGACGAATGGAGAGGTAGTCACAAGATGATCTCTTTGAATGAATTTTCTGGAAACTGGACTGATGATCTGACCCTGAGCAAGCGCCAATGCTCATCGACGAGCTCGCCCCTGCCATAGACAATTCCATATGTAAATGGCAACAGGAAAAAACAAAGATGGCGGATGTGGGTAGCGAGAGATGCCTGTAGACGACGAGTGCATCGAGAATGAATCATCCTGCCAGTGAGATCCGCGATTCGCTGACTCGGTGGCGGTAAAGGCTACAATCGGCAGATAGCGGAGCAAGACACAGAGTATGTATGCCTCTCGTCGCATGAAATGGCATGAAATTGCATTTCTTTACAATTTCTTTCATGTCCTATTAAATTCATATATCAGGAAGGGACTAAGTAGCAGGCATATCTGGGAGTAAAACAGTGAGACCCACCAGAATAGATTATCATGCCTCACAGTACAGCCCATTCAACCCGCCAATATCAACGCCTTCGCTTTCTCCGAGCGGGGCTTAATCGAACATTTAAACGGCACTGGATGACTTCAAGGTACAATGCCACCGGGTTAAATGACATGTCAGCTCAATACCACTGTTAAGCCCAGATGAAAACATCGACAGACCTGATGTTCCCCTGCGTCATGTCTACGATAGGCTCTACCACGATACCGTTCTCGACGGCCTTCGTGATATCAAACACGGCTAGCGACATCGCGCATGCGATGAAAAGAGAATCTTCCGCGAGATGCATGCCTGGGCAGATTCTATGCACAGATCAATTCAACAGGTTTACCATCAAGTTTCGCAGGCGGCTTACCGTCGTCCGAAACCAAAAGCAATAGAGCGAGGATCTTTTTGTATCTCTATCCCCTCGGATGGAATGAAACGCGTGGGGTCGAATATTTCAGGATCAGGGTATGTTTTGGGATCCCTCAGCATGGAACTAAAGAGAGACGTGAGTAGCACGCCAAGGCACGAACGTGGTAGCGCACTAAACGTTGGCGATAACGACAGCGCCTCGAGGAATAAAATAGCCATCATGGATGTCGTCCTCGGTCAGACGATGCGCTACGGCTTCATGGGCGCCTTAGCGGACGCTTCGGCAAGAAGAATGCAGACTCACACAATGGAGCGACTACATTCCAGCGTAGAACCTCCAGGGCAAGGGCATTCACATATGGCAAACGCTCGCGGTCAGCAAACTCGGGAAGCCTGTCTGATCCGATAACAGTGTCCAACTCTTCTTGCGCCTTTTTCTGGACTTCCGGAAATAGAGTCATGGCGAGGAAGATGGAATAGATAGCAGACACAGTCTACCGAGCGGAAAGTGAGGGCAAAAACATGCAAGCATAACCACAGTGACATACCGTATCGGAACCACCCGCGTAGACTGTTAGAGCCGTCCATTTGTCGTCGTATAGTTCTTCCTCGCTCAAGTCGGCGCTCGAGTCCAAGAGTCCAGAAGCGAAAGAAGGAATCGCCGTTCCGGCGGCCTAAATCCGAGCTAAAAGCAGTACATACGCAATGCATTGAATAGGACGAACCATCTGCTGTTTGACATACTCGAATGGTTTGTCAACCATTTCGTTGAGGGACGTGTTCCACATCTTGGCTTTTCGCTTAAATCCGGCGAAAGGGAACCAGTCCGGAACATACTGCACTGCGAGCACCCATTTGTAAGTACCATAAACTACTGCATCGTCTCAAGAACTCACAGATGGGTAGAACATCAACCAAGAAAGCGCCAGGGCGGAGAGAAAGAGAAAATTTGTCCACGACATCGTCGGCCAGCAAGACCAGCTCATCTTCACTGGCCTTGACTTCGTATCCATGCGAAACCATGAGGATGACTGCTCCAGTGACACTGGAATCATGTTAGCATCCACTTTCCTGATGACGAAGACTTATACGCACTGTCGAACATGCATGCCTAAGCCGTCGGGCTTCGCCAGAACACGCTGCAGAAAGCCGCGAGTCTCCCGCTCTTCTAAGGGTTGGAACTGCTTGACATTTCGCGGCCCCAGGGTCTGATGAAACTGCTTGCGGGCACGGCGCAAGCGTGCACCATACCGGTAAAACACAAAGGAGTCCCGCCACCCCATGAGCTCGCCAGTCATAGGCAACACCGGGCGGTCAGAATAAATCAGGCTTTTCTTGTCTAACATATCGGCTGCAACTTCCCAGGAATTGATGATAACCATCGACCGTCCCAAGACCTTCGCGTACACAAGAGGGCCTGCATATGTTCAGATATTTTTGAGCGAGTGTATGAACTGGAAAATCTGACCATAGTTTGTGCCCCACTGGGTGAATGTGAGCCAAGGTTTGTAGGTCGGAATGTCGAACATATTTCCGATAACTGGGTAGCGTCTCGGACCCGGCGGTAGTGGCGCACCAGGTCCTTTACCACGTCGGAAGACGTTTATCAGTATAAAGGCTACGACGCCCGTCAAGCAGAAATTGAAGAGGAAAAATGGGGTAGGCATGGCGAGTGTTTCGTGGTGTGAAAGAACAAGACCAAGTAGAAGACGATTTGTCTTCGAGCTCGTCCTTTGGCTTAAGTGACGAGCCCTACCAGGTTATCAGATGTGATACCGGGATAGGCGTTGGATGCACCCTGATTCGTGGCGGTATACCAATATGTGTCCTGTAAGAACAATGCCGTGTGAGCGAGACGGGAGGAACGCTGACAAACTTCATGTCTCCTTACTTCAGTATACGTGTTCCACGGTCGCATGACGAGTCTCGTCGTCCACGAGGAGAAGAGGAAGTCAGATTGCAAACGCAATCATGTCGAGCTTCACAGGATAGGGTGATTTTTCTGGACCCGTGCCTGAGTGAGCCACAGTGGACAGAGTCAGTGAGAGGTTATCATGACATTGTGCGTCAGCGTGAAGCTCATTCCTGTCACGTAGCCTTGTTGGATGAGGTGAACTTATGTCGATGGCAGTGATAAAGTGGTCACCCGATTCTCGAAGCCATACAGTTAGGACATGGCGATGCAGAGCATGCGCCAGTGCGAGCAAATATTGCACGCACATATGCGATTTCTATCGAGTGGGGCTCTTCGTATTCCCATGCCTGTTGACCGGCTAGTATCGGGTGCGTCGGTGAATGCACTACAGCGTATGCAGATGGCCGCATGCAGCAGTGTATACAGCGCACACTTGGGTAGGAGAACTACAATGGTCCGCGCATCCTGACGTCTCGGGAGGAAGTTTCGTATCTTGGCGTCCCGATGCCCGTGTCGAAACTCAAAGGAAACTATCAGATGATGAGATCCCTTTCAAAAACACACGCCAAGACTCACCACATCATTGAGGGCTGGTCCGGAACCTCCTGCTAACCATAGTCAACGCGTTCATGTTCAACGATCTCAGGGTACCGCAGTGACGCGTCCCCAGAGCCTCAAGCGGGTGCTAGCGGGTGCCACCTTCAATGTTCAGTAGACCGCAGACTGCATAGCGCCGCTTGCCAAACTTGGAGCTAATTCCTTCGTGCATTTTTCTGTGTCGTGGAATCTATGATAGGTTGCTGCGACCTCGGACCAGGCAAGTAGTATGAAAGTCGGTGCGAAGTCAGAGGTGTACTCCAGTATTCAACTGCCAGGCAATTGTGGCGTCAGCGTTGTGGCGCGGGTCCCGGGCCGGGTTCCCCTAACTTAGATTTACTCGTCGGCAGAGCGCGGCAGCAATAAAATATTTGCTTTCGTCAAGTTCCCCTCGAGTTAAACTTGCAGGCAGTCTTGCAGAGCAACTTGTGTAGAGTCGAAAGAAATTACTACACTAATAGCCCTATCTAAATGCAACTATCCTGGACTAAACGCGAATGGTGTCAGAGAATGCGATATTAATTTTTAAAAGGATGGTAGTGGTGATGACTCGACTTTGAAACGGACGAGGATAATTTAGTAGCGGATTGGATAGCACAGTGTAAGCAATGCATGCATGAATCGTGAATTAAAATGCGATATGTGTTCCGTATGCCCTTGATGGATTGAAAATGCAGATGAATCGAAAGAAACAACCAGCCCACGCACGTCGCACGAGGTAGCGAAACTTGATCTATGGCTTGACAGTCGCAGGTCACGACTTCCAGCGTGCCTGCGCCCAGGACCCTGGAAGACCCCGCCTGCGCATCGTCCCTGTGCTGCGCCGACTCCCATCGCGCGACCCCGCCCCCAACAGCTGCTCGAAGCCATACCCGTAGCCCTCTTCCCCGGAGTCCGCTGACTCTGGGCCAAAGCCATCGGCATCTCTGACCTCGCTCCGTCCCCGTACGTGCACGCTGCTCCCCCGGTGCCGCGCACCCGCCTGCAGATGCTTCCGGAGGCTGCGGATGGAGTTCTGCCGTTTGGGCGGGACAAGAAGGCGTGCAAGGTCTAGTTCGCCGTCATCATCTTCCTCGTCGTAGCAGTCATCATCCGAGGATGACAGCGCGGCGTCTTCGTGAGATGACCGCTTCGGCTTCCTGTCGCGCGTCCAGCCGTCGTTCTCGGCCTCCGTACGTGCCAATGATGGTAATTCATCACTGTTCCTCTTGCCCTTCCCCTTCATAAACGTGTGCGCATCGTTTTGTCTCCTGCTATCGCGTACTTGAGACCCGGACCGCGACCCGGGCGCAGAACGACATACGACGCGCATATGACTGATCGAACCGGCTGTAGTCTGACCGCGCGGTATCTGCGCACAAAGCGGCGGCGCCAGCAGTTTGGACACCGGTGCGCGATTTGTCTGGTCCGTGAATGCAGATACATTGGAGCGTGCCGAGCGAAGAGCAGCATTGCTAGCGAGTGGCACATCGGCTGGCCCCCCGACATGCGCACCAGTCCCGCCGGTGAGCACCGCACGGGCAACCGTCTCGAGCCATGTCGGCGGGAGCGGCGGTTCCGTCTCGCTATTTTGGTGGCTCTGTGCCAAAGCGCGCCGCCGCACTACGTGGCCTTGGTGCGAGCGCCGCGACGACGAGCGCTGGAGTTGGTCAGCAGGCGCGATGTTCGGTGCAGACGCCATGTGGCGGAGGTAGGCCCGTGCCTTGGACGCTTCGGTATACGATTGACGGTGCTGGGGCACACCGGGTTGAGGGCGTCTGGAATGTGGGAGCTTGTCCTTGTCTGGAATGGACGCCCGGCTTTGCGTGCGTGTGAGCGCTGTGCCCTCGGTAGACGACTCATGAGTTATAGCCGCCAATGAGCTCGCGGAATGCCGTTTGTGTGCGAGGGGGGACGCCGGTGGGGAGTACCGCACACTCTGCGGACTACCTGACAGGTCGTCCGGACGTACCGAGCTTGCATTTCTGCTAATGGCGGCCGGTACGAACCCGGCCAAAAATCCGACGACTGCATCCACGCCACCACGGACACTCGCACTGGTGTCTCGACCTCTCTGCTCGGCAGCGACGGCTCGCTCGCTCTCCGGTGTGAATACGCGCGTCTCCTTATACCCGGCTTCGCGCAGGAGATCTTCGAGCCGTTCGTAGGTCTTGGACGTACCGCGGCGGTGGAGGGGTACACGACCGAGCGACGACGGATAGCGGCCTCGGGGCGTTGACGGTGGAGATGCTGCAGAGTTCGATCGCGAGCTGGATGAGGAGGCGTTGGTTGGCGAATACGACAGCGGCGAGGATGTGCGCGGAATGGGCGACGGCGGCGAACGCGTCGGATGGGTCGTATTATTGTTTCCTCTCATCTATTTCTCTGTCAGTCTAACTCTCTGCGACGTGTATCGAAATAGCTCGGCGCACCTTATCGTAGTGCAGACGAGTGGATTTGATATCTTTATGGGGTCGTGAGGACATGGCCCGCTGCGCTGAGTTCGTATCCGGTGCGCGTCGTTGAAGTTCGTCTGACAAAGGCTTGTCGAGCAGCTCAAATTATGAGTTTACCATGGGTATCTAGTACAAGCAGAATGAGCAGGAAAAGGCAGGAAAGGCGAAACAACTAAACGATGATGGGGGCGTTCTGTCTTGCTTGTGGCCGGTCACAAACCCGGTCTAACTTTTCCACGTGCTAGCTTTCTGGATCCGCCACTTGCCGCGAACCGTTTCGCGTCTCAGCCAGTGGCAGATACGGCATGTGTAAGATTCGAGGGGAGAAAATGGCATGAGAGACCGGTGGGAGACAACAATAATCACAATGAAAAAATTGTCGTTACTTCGTAGAGCTATGGCACCGTAGAGGAGTATATTGTGAGACGGGTACAAAGAGATCATAGCAATAGAGCTGTGAGCGATTAGATATACTTGAGTGGTACCCGATTTGCTGCATATCAGCAGTAAAATTGGTGGCTTCAAGCCTGTGAGTACTCCAAGAAATACGTCAGACGATCGAGTGTTACAGTACACGAGATACGCAAACTCACAGGTATTTCCCCCTCCTGCCATATCCAAAAGACTAGCCACGCACAACGCCCAATTCCATATCGGAATCGGTGCTCGAGATGCGGGGATGTCGCGGAGATGTCGGCGTGTACTTCGATGTGGTGTCCGATTCGGATGGGTAGGGCACGACGGCATTTAGTTCCGAGACGTCGGTGAGTGCAGACACACCGCGTGGCGGGGTCCAGAACGCCCCGCGCATGTTCAGCACCAGCCTAGAGCCCATGATCACTGACGCGCTCATCGCGAAGCCTTCGGTGATTTGTATGAAAATAGCCTGTAGACGTGTCAGTGACTCTAAGCCCAAAAGAGAGGGTGATGTGCTCACGCCCATGGTCAGCCACAGGGCCATGCTGACGGTGTATGCGGTCAGAACAGCCGCGAAGTAGAAGAGGCTGTCGCGCAGTATCACGCGCAGTATGCCCGAGAATGTCCACTTCCGCATATCTTGGACGTGGCGAATGCCGACCCAGAGCGCGAGCGCGAACAGCACGGTTTCAAAGCAGATCATCGGGAGATACCAGAAGCCGAAGAAAGAGGGAATGTTGATCATCGAGCAGATGGCCACACTAGGATAAGGAAGTGTGATCGCAGCTACGAGTCAAGCGGTGAGAACCCGTGCTTTCGAGAAGGGGACAGGTGTACTCACTTACCCCGTGCTGCTTCGAGTATATGCGCGCCAACATCCAGACATTGACTACCATCTCGCCAGCAAAAAGGAGGCCGGTGAGAGCAGCAATTTTCTTCGATCGCCCATACAGAGCAAATACACGCATCTGCATGACCACTATTTCATTGCGTGTTAGATGCTGATTTTCATGAACAACGAAGACGGGAAACACTCGCGTTGCATGGTCCATACCACGGGTGTGCTCACCCAAGATTGGAAGAGAAAGTACCGGTAACAACTGTGTCCAAACATACGTTAGACAGGTAAGCCATGGTGCGGTCTCCGTGAGTTCACTCACGCCTAGGGGTCGACTACATTAGTATATCTACTTTGTATTACATTTGACGCAAGGGCGCACCGATGCTGGCAGGCCATTGCTTAAGAAGACTGCTAAGATATAAGGACGTGAAATTAGTGAGCAGATTACGACCGGCGCACCAGCTGAGCCGACACTGTAAGATATAGGGTGTATTTAGCAGTGTTAGCCCGTACCCAAAGTATTTGATGCTCACATGAAAGTCGTATCTCCGCAATATCGTACCTATACCAGTAACAAGTCAATATCACTGCGTAGCATTAAGACCAGTACGAAGACTTACAATCAAATACAGGATCGTCGAGACCGACCATGGTTTTCGCTGCAATGTAGCACAATGTTAGATGGTGCATAGACCCGGTTTCCTGAATGTAGAAGCATACCCAGATCAACTCAACCTGTGGAAATATCGATGGTCAACGCTTTTGGAAACAATAGGCAACTATAGAGACACTCGCCTCTTCGTCGATCGTGATTACTGTTTCAAGGTCAGCGAGTGCACTCAAATATCCTTGGCGAGAACACACACACCATGGTCGTAAAGAGTGATAGACATCGCTGAGACTGCGCCAAGAAAACGACATATCAGCTGGGACATCTTCAGACAGCAAGACCAGGGCGTTTACGCACGTTGACATAATCGCGTCAGCCCTACAGCGGACACGACTTGCATTTCCGCCTGGAGGTCGGCCATGGCAACTAGGAGACGGCGGGGCGTGAGGCAGAAGGAGGAAGGAGGATGAACAATCCTGGGGGCGTGCCGCCGGCGTGGTGCTGTTCCGGCCTATTAGTATGTCTCCAACATAAGTGTAAAAGTAACGGAAACAAATCAGGGTGGTGGCGGTCAGTCGAGGCTCGAGAGCTCCGTTTGAGTAAAAGGTTTGATATAGGTTTGCGCTCGAAGCTGTGGCGATCACCGGTGCACCGTTTATGTCGGACTGCATTCATGAGCGCTCTGGCAGCAGCAAGCATCAAAGCGACTTCCTCGACATCATCGTCGAGCAAAACGTCAAAGAGCTTCCCAGGTCGGTGGGCATCATCCGCTGACTCTATCCTATCAAAACCATATCCTAGTAAAATCAAAGCGATATAGTCAACAGTCGAAGGGATGAGCAGGGCTAGGGGAGGGTCGGTAGACTACTTACTATACTTAGACAGCCTCCAGCCCGAGGACGCCTGTGCTCTGAAAGGTGAAACACGCTGGACGTCGGCATCAAGAGCACCCGCTGCTCATGTCGGTGTATTTTTTGAATAGCAAACACAGCATCAGATGTGGTTCAAGCTAGACTAGTGTAGGCGCATGTGGACCTCCGAGGCGGCAGATTGAAAGAAACACATGCGCACTGTGCGCTCAGTTCTGCAGCATGGGCGAGTGCTGGTGAGCGATGAGACCAGAATTAGGGCTACGACTGCATTCCATTGTTGTTGATGGGCTCGAGGGTGCCAGAGGCCTGCAACTAAGCGCTGAGCGCTGAGCGCTTGAGCGAAGAGAACAGACACAAAATATCGAAATAAGTACAGCGCTCTGCGACTGAGTAAATCAAAGTTAGGCCCACCGGCCCGGAGGTCCGACTACCGCGTCCCGCGCGCGTCGTGCTCGCCGTCCTCGACGATGAGCTCGATTATTTCATCACTATGTACCGGCGCCGCTTCGCATATGCGCTCATCCCTCGGGAAGATAAGAGGTTCATTGCTATCTGACCGCTTGATGTATCAGAAATGCGCCACAAATGCAGGGGATGACAGTGCAGGACGTACAAGGCAAGTATATACACTGTAATGGCATCAGTCCATAGACTTGGATCACCTGGAGATGAAATTGCAGAGGAATTGAGCACACGACATGTGCAGAGGATTAGAACATCGAGATTGTAGTTGGGGACTTACCGACGAGAGTAGGACGACGAGGATGCGGTCGAGATCAACACTCTACGACTTGACTCCGATCTCCAGCCTGGAAGCACTGTTTCTCGACGAGCTCAATTATTCCACTTGTGGAAATTGTCGTTACTCCGTGATTCAAATAGAGCCGCAGCCCCGTTGGAGAGAGTGTTGTTTAAATGATGTGTATGTGCCGCATTAACCTGTTACAAAAGACATTCATATCACTATAGGTGTGATTAATATACCTGAGTGGTCCCCGCTCGTTTACATATTAACAGCGAAACGGGAAACCACAAGTCTACGAAAACTGCCAATAGACACATTAGTTAATCGAGTGCTACACCGAAATATGCGAACTCACATAGCTGTCCCCCTCCTGCCCTATCATATACATTATCTACGCACGCTTAGCTCCATATCAGAGTCGGTGCTCGTAGGTCGATGACCTCGCGGTGACGGTGTGTACTTCCGCGTCGACGTGCTGTTGTCCGACTCGGACGGGTAGGGCACAATGACATTCAGCTCCGAGGCATCAGTGACCGCAGACACCCCGCGCGGCGAGAACCAGAATGCCGCGCGCATGTTCAGCACCAGCCGAGAGCCCATGATCACCGACGCGCTTATCGCGAAGCCCTCCGTGATCTGAATGTAGATTGACTAGGGACGTGTCATTGAGTATGTCTGGCGCAAGAAAAGAGGGTATACGGTGCTCACGCCGAGTGTCATCCATAAGGACATGCTGATGACGTATGCGGAGAGAACGGCCGCGAAGTAGAATAGGCTGTCGCGCAGGATGATGCGCAGGATGCCCGTGAACGTCCATTTCCGCATATCTTGGACGTGGCGAATGCCGATCCAGAGTGCGAGCAGAAACAGGACGGTCTCAAAGCATATAAACGGGAGAGACCAGAAGCCGAAGAAAGAGGGAATGTTGACCATCGAGCAGACAGCCACACCAGGTATAGGAATCGTGACCGCAGCTACAGGTCAGGCGGTGAGAAACTGTGCATCGAGAGAGGGAGAACGTGTACTCACACACCCCGTGCTTCTTCGAGTATATGCGCGACAGCATCACGACATTAGCCACTATCTCACAGACAAAAAGCAGCCCGGTGAAAGCAGCCACTTTTATCGACCGTCCATACAGAGCAAATATACGCATCTGCATGATCACTGTTTACTGCGTGTTACGGCCTGCATGTCAAGAACGGAAAGTGAGCAACACTCACCTTGCATCACCCATATGAGGGGTGTGCTCATCCAGGATTCAAAGAGAAAATAATGGTAACAGCTGTGTCCAAACATATCTTAGACATGTCCGAACTCTGTTCTGCAAGGAACACTCACGCCTAAGGGTTGAATATATCAGTATGATTTCATTGCAATATATCGAATGCAAGGGCGCACCGTTGCTGACATGCCGTTACTTAACCACACTACCATGAAAATGAGGACGTAGAGTCAATTAGACGTGTAGAGTCGGCGCACCAGCAGTGGCGACACTGTAGGTATACGATGTATCAGCAACGTTTCCTATTCTCATTAGCATCTGCTGCTCACATGAAAGTTGTGTCTCCCAAATATCGCACCTGCACCAATGATAGGTCATCATCACTTCAGAGCATTAGGACTATCATGAGGACTTACAAGCAGATACAGAAGCGTCGCGAACGACCAAGGTTTCCGCTGCAATGCAGCATAATGTTAGATAATGCGTAGACCCGATATCCTGAAAGTAGGGAGAAGCATACCCAGATTAATCTAACCTGTAAGATGAATCATCAAGGGTCAACACAAGGAGCAACTGCAGGGACGAGACACTCGCCTCGTCGTCGAACGTGAGCACTGCTTCAGGGTCAGCGAGCATACGCATATATCCTAGGCAAAATACACACCATGGTCGTAAATTGTCATAGACATCGCTGCGACTTTGCCAAGAAAACAGCATCAGCTGCACAACTTCGAGCCGAAACAACAGGTCGTCTACGCACGCTGACAGAACCGCGTCAGGGTTACGGAGGACACGATCTCCATCTCTGCCTGGAGGTCGGCCATGGCAGGTGGGGGAGGGCGGGGCGGTGGATGTTGGGGGGAGGAGGAAGGATGAACTTGAATGTGGGCCGCCGGCAAGTTTGCTTCCTCATCGTATATGATTATCACCAAGGTCGAGCATAGTTAGTGCAAAAGCGAACGGAAACAAGCCGTATCGATCAGAGAGGTGGCGTAGGTGGCGTCCAGTAATTAGAGTCGGCAGGTTGGATAGGTTAAATGAATGCGGTCGAAGCTGTTACTGACGGCGGAATCATTGATACGATCACCGTTGCA
Organism: Plicaturopsis crispa FD-325 SS-3; assembly: GCA_000827205.1. NCBI lineage: Eukaryota > Fungi > Basidiomycota > Agaricomycetes > Amylocorticiales > Amylocorticiaceae > Plicatura > Plicatura crispa. Next base: position 115,490 of record KN832557.1, read on the forward strand.
CCCGGACGTCGACGTGCCTCAGCGTGGACATGAAAGGTCTGGATTTTCTTCGACAAGACTGTCGAGCAGGACGTTCCACGAGGCTAGCGTTCGTCGGGGACGGGCAAAATTCGAATTAAGTACAGCGCTCTGCGACTGAGTAAAACAAAGTTAGGCCCACCGGCCCGGCGCTGCCCATGGTCAGTTCCCGCCTGAGCAAAGGGCACACAAATATTGCATTGCAATGCAGTCAAGTATCGCGTAAGGGCTCGACATTCTACTAAAGGAAAACAGCGTATGAAGAAAAATAAAAGGGGCAGAAGCCGAGGCAACGAACGTATGCAGAGGCAGTGTATTATAATAATGAAGGAGCATCGGAAGGGAATAATGAACGGAACGCAGAAACACAGTGTATGAGAGTGATACCAGTACCAGGAACGGGTTTTGAAATGCTATAGCTACCAGGAATGGGATATATGCTACCAGGAAAGGGATGGACGGATGGACGGACGGATGAAAGAAAGCGAGAGCGTGAGAGCATGCAGATGCGAGGGACATAGTGAAAACACGGGCGACAAGGAGCAGCAGCAGCAGCAGACACACACGAATGAGGGGCAACAGACCGATCCACAGAAAGGGAAACGCGCAAAGGAAAGAAAGGAAGTATGTTTGTTGTTTAAAGGTCCACCGTCCGTAATTTTGTCACCAAGCACAAGAGAGACCAGAACAAGAATAGCGACAGCACGAAAGCGTTGGACAGCAAGGGCGAGGGGGGGCATGTAGGAATGCGGACAACACAGAAGGCCGGCCCGGGCATCGCATCACATCGCAGAGAGCCGTAACTTTCGGGTAATTTCTCGTCGCTCATGAAAAAATAAATTTAAGGATTGAGTAGGACTAATGTCCGAAAGGCCCTGTCAACGTGGTTTGGTATACACCAGGCACGCTGGCGCACGCGTCCGTACTCTGACTGCGAACGCATCCACGAGTATCATCGGACGTTCATGAGAAAGAAAGCAAGGACCTGCTCGAGGGACTGTTTCAAGCCAGTCCCGCACTAGCCGAAGTCACGATACGCTCGTCCAAGACGCGGATCTTGTATTCAACCCTGCCGAGGAACCAAATATCTCTATCAGCACCCGGGCGCAAAGTCCAGAAACACAGACACAGATGCCCAACTGACCGCCGAGGCTCTGCGTCTGCGAGCGCCTTCACGCGGAACCCGTCCAGCTCCACGCCGGGGTATGCGTGGAACTCGGCCTCGCTCGTGGCCGCGGGGATCACGTACTCGCCCTGTGCGCAGGCCCCGGCGGAGGAGGTCGACCAGTGTCCGCGCGGGTGGGGCGTATCCTGGTCCGCGGGTGGACGGTGGAAGCGGTAGGCATCCTCTCTCGGCGCGATATGGAACGTGCGTAGCTTGGCGGGCCACGCCTCGATCTTATGGGAGATATGGCGGGCGATGGAGGTGACTGGTGTACACTCGTGAGTTGAATGCTGAATTTTGGATTTGGCGCCAACAGGATCAGCGTACCGATGAAAAAGATCCGTCGGACAGGTTGGGCCTGAGCATCCGTGTCCTCTGGCATGGTACGTTCTGATACATCCCCAAGATAGGGTGGTGGTAAGGACGTGTCCAAGGTCTCGTAGTAGCAGAGGTCCGAGCGCAAAAGCAGTATACAGCCCCTCGAAAAATCGTCGGGAAGTCGTGCATCACTATCAATCAGCCGATACGCAAACGCTCGTTGCCGATGCCGCAAGGAAAAAAACTACGCACATAGTCGTACAACGAGATGTCTCTACACACCGCGCCGGGTCGTATCTCTTCTTCGGCGCAATGGAATCCGAGTCGGCGCACGGGATGACTGTATACGAGCGCGGGGGGTCCACCAGGAGGCCCGCGGAAGTATCCGACCACGCGTAATCGACACACACGATGTCGCCGCATTCCAGCCGGGGGTCGTTATCCCTTGCGAACCGCAGGTCGATTTGCGAACGATCGCCGATGGCGAAGTGGGGTAGGAGCATCGGTCTCAAGCTTGGCCAAAGGCCGCGTTCGGGTATCGTGGCAGTTGCGGCATTCCAGTGCTCGTAGACGGCGGCGAATGTCGTCCGGGGATCGGTGTGCGGCGGATCGGGACCATTGCGCGGGTGTAGTGGATGCCATAAAGGAGCGAGGATGATGTCGAGGAGTGTCGCACTTTGCCCTCGCGCTGTGGTTCGTTGGGTCAACGATCGGATTGTAATAGACTGTCCCGAGAAAAGAAGACATACCTAGGGTGCTTACGTTTTTCATCTGCGATACACCATATGGTGAGAACAATTGGCTTGGGTGTAGCTCATTTGATTGGGACTCACGTCAGAGAAGAATTCACTCAGAAAAAGAGGGACAGAAGCGTCGCTTCTCCGACCCATTATTACGCCCCAAACTAGATGGGGTATGTCAGCAATCTGGAAGCAGTCAATAGGTCACTATACCTCCGGATCCGCCCAGGACAGGTAGCTGGAACACGGCTTTGCTCAATGTGGCATCGAATCTAAGCTTGGCTGGAGGTCAATGTGACGTGTTGAAAGACCAGACCAGTCAGTCACCTGCGTGTAATCGGGCTTGTTGTTGAACTTGAAAAGTATCTTGTTTTGGACAAGGTACTGGCATACCAACTGGAGTCGCCCAGGTGATCTTTGTTATCTATTCTTGTAGAGACACTTGTTTGGCGACTCACGTAGATATCGGCGGCCTGATACCACCGCGCCAAGTCAGCCTATTTCCGCATTCCGGAAGATTGGAGCAAGACAACTTACCGCCTGCAAAGCTAGCCGTACGCGCTCTTGTACTGATAGCGCACAGGGATTGTCCGGTCCTAATACCTCACGGATGGTGTAGGGATCTGGTACCATAAATCAGTCAAGTGCGCTGCACTCCTCAAATAAATAAGAGCTACTGACGGTCATCGACAACTATGAATCGGGTGGGCGACGCGTGACCGCCATTCGACGCACCGCGGAACTGCGCGATATTTGCATGGCTATCATAGCCATGTCAAAGCGATATCAAGATCTGCGATTATTACAGCGGACTGCGAATTGCTCACAAAAGGCTTCGGTACCGATGAATCTGGGCGAGAAATTCCTTTGGTGCGTGGTCAAAACCATGAGTGAGGGTCCGCAAATAGCGATCGCGCACCTTCTCGGACAGGTCTTGCTTGTACTGCAAGACACGAGAAAGCCTTTTGTCGGCTCCGAATTGCGCACGGGAGACGCGGTTGATCCGTTTCTCTACGAGCAAATCCAGCAATGCGCGCTTCGGGAAGGGTACCTCCTCCAGTAACTCGATTTCCTCTTGTTCAATGACACGATACGCCTATGAGACCACGGGTTCAGCAGAATCCAACCGAGATAAAGGAGGGTAAAACCCAACTGGCTCTACGACTACCGAAGCCATCTGGATGCGCACGAGTGAGTTGTACTGCGCGGAAGATGCGCTACCTTTTAGACGCGAGGGGAAAAGAGGAAAGGTTGGGAGTCATACATGAAAGTCCTGTAGTCTGTTGTCCAAAATGCGGCGCTGTTGCTGGATATTCTCCTTGTCAGCAAGGCTCAGAACGGCCCGAAACACAAGGTTTCTCTGTGTGATTTTTCGCATCGCGGAGGTGACCTGCTCGAATATCCTGGACATATGCGTGTCAATCGAGCAGCGACATTGAATAGATCAATTGACAAACGGGATCAAGTCCTTTAGATCCTTCAACAGGGACTCTGCAACCGGCGTCTGGGGAAAGTTCATGTCGTGAATCCAGTTAATCGTCGGGAGCACGAGCCGCACGATTCGAGCGACCAGTTCGTCGGCGTCCTCTTTATTTGTGCGGGCGTCCTGTGCGCATAATGAACCTTTGGGATAATGGCTCGCGCTCATTGGACGATCATTTGCGCACCTTTGCTGTCTCCACGCAAATCAGCAGGGCGCTGACAACGTTACCAAGGATGGTCGAGTTTGCAATATCAGCGGCCGTCTTCACGACCTTCAAGGCGGATATCGCGGAGGACAGGGTGTCCGTGGCCGAGGGCAGAGGTACCGGTCGTCGAAAGACACGTACGGCTCGAAGCATATTTAGTCTGTGTTAGAAAGCTCTGGAGATGATACTAGTGGGTCTTGGGAGCACGGGAGTATCAATAACTTGCGGACACCTAAGGCGAGTCGAGCTGTGGCACAGGCCTGTACATGCTAGTACTGGAGGAAAGCAGCACAGGATTGCGATGTCACCAAAGTTAGCTCCGGCTTCGAATAGGAAGGCGGAATGTACTTACAAGCATTGGAGCAATCTGCAACCGTACATTGAGCGTACGGATATAGGTTGCGCTCCGCGGACCGTGAACACGGTTTACTAGTAAAACACTAGTAAAACATAAAGTTATACGGCCGGTAAACCGTAAAGCGCAGCCTAAGAGCGTTCGGGGATAGGCCTTATCGGCTGCGCACCTCGTTGCTGTCAATCAAATCGTGGTCCCGATCTGCGCTCAGTTCTCTGATACTCAGCATGGGTGAGCGGTGAGACAAGATAGCAAGGGTTCGAATGCCATGTCTTGAGGACGGGCAAAATCGACATAAGTACAGATCACCTCCGCAAGTGAAACGAAGTGAGGTCCACCGACCCAGAGCTAACTCCCGCAAAGGGCACACAAAAATTGCCATTGGAGTCCAGTATCGCGAAAAGGTTCGACATTCTACTAAAAGAAAACAGCGTATGAAGAAAAATAAAAAGAGGCAGGGGTCGAGGCAACGAACGTATGCAGAGGCAGTGGATTATGATAATGGAAGGAGCAGAAGGGCATAATGAACGGAAACGCAGAAACACAGTGTATGAGAGTACCAGGAACGGGTTTTGAAATGCTATAGCTACCAGGAATGGGATATATGCTACCAGGAAGAGGATGGATGCTACCAGGAAGGGGATGGATGGATGGAGGATGAAAGAAAGCGAGAGCGTGACAGCATGCAGATGCGAGGGACATAGCGAAAACACGGGCGACAAGGAGCAGCAGCAGCAGCAGACACACATGAAGGAGGGGCAACAGACCGATCCACAGAAAGGCAGAGAAACGCGCAAAAGAAAGGAAGGAAGTATGTTTGTTGTTGATGTTAAAGGTCCACCGTCCGTAATTTTGTCACCAAGCACGAGAGAAACACCAGAACAAGAATAGCGACAGCACGAAAGCATTGGACAGCAGGGGCGAGGGGAGCATGTAGGAAGGCGTTGGAGGCAGACATTGCGCATCACATCGCGGAAAGCCGCTGTGCGAGCGCCTGGATCAGCTCGGGGCCCACGCCGAATTCGCGGGCAAGCGACTCGAGGGGCGGGGGGCTCCGTCGCGGCTCCGCGACCTGGCAGTGTCCCGCGAGCTTGTTGATCTGCTGCGTCGTGAATGCGCGGCAGTTCAGGCCCGCGTGGACGAGCTGCGAGAGAAGATCGGAGTAATCGCCGGGGCCGCTGGCGTTAGGTCCGTGGATACGCGACAAGAGGACTTGGATGGCGGCGAATGTCACGTCTGCGAGCAGTTCAAGTGAGTATGCGGGAGTTGAAGTGAGGATAGTGGACGACGTACCGTAAAGCATGTCCCTGAGCGCACAGCTCCAGAAGACCCTGCTGTCGATGTCCGCAGGAAACTTGGCCAGAATACTGATCAGTGAGTGGAACGGGAGCTCGGGGACTTTCAAGAAGTGCGACTGTTGCGAGGTGTGTCAGAAGACGGGTGCGCAAAGATGAAGCCAGTCTAGCTACGCACGTCGGGTGACCGAATGAGGTGCAAGAGAGCATCGAACTCGGTCTCGGAGATGAGCCCAGTCTCAAGCGTCTTGATGACGCGCTCGTGCGGAAGTCCATTCAGACTCGGTTTGCTACTGTCGAAATTCCCTTGCCAGCTCGGGAACAGCTGCAATCATCGGTACAGAATCAGCGCCCCGCTGCAAAAATATAAATGACACGCTTACGGCTCTCATGAGCTCTTCCTGCCCGCTGCGGGTGACGGTCACTCCACGGGCCCTGCGGCCGCGGCCGAGGACCGAGTTTTGCGCGCCGCGGAGGGCGGCTTTGGCGATCTCCTCGTTCGCCAATTCGACAAACGCATGCGACAGCGTTTTGCCCTTGCGGTCGAGTAATACATGGACGAGCACGACGGGCTGGCGCAGCCACGCCACGATCGCGGGCGGTGTAATGTCCTACAACAGGCCCTCAGTACGCGTAAATAATACATTCTGGTGAAAAAGCATACCCATGGCACATTGTCGATACGCAAAACAACATTCTCGCCCGCCTTCGGCCCGGGGACGGGCGTCGACGCGTCGCGCGCCAGCTCAAAGAATTTGAACTGGCCCATGTTGAGGTCCCCAGAGTCGAACGCGCTGGGGAGGAGTGCATTCGGCGCAAAGGGGTTGCCGGCCGGGTTCGTCGGGGTGCCGGCGGCCTGCAGGTGGAAGTCGTCGACGCTCTGGTGGCACACTGCGCACGCCATGTCCTTCTCGCCGACGATGTTGAGGGCGCTCGTGAGGCACGCGGAGCACAGCGGGTGGGAGCACGGCGACAGGATGGCGAGAGAGGACGCGGTGCGCCCGCACACGGAGCATCCGCTGGCGGCCTGCGAGTGGATGCTGTGGAAGTCGGACTCGGAGATGGTGGGTAGCGCCGGGAAGGGCTCGAATGGGTCGTGGAGAGAGAGCGGGAAACGCTCAGGCGCAGGCGAGTCGAAGGCTTGAGGGTACGGCGCGTATTCATTTTCGTCGATGTCGAACAGGTCTGTGGTCTAGACACAATACTTAGCACATTTCTACAAAAAAAAAGACGGCACGCACTTGTCCGAAAGAGGGGCGGCGGCGCGTGTGCGCGGGGTCAGTCAAGCTGCCCTTCAGCTTGATTTCCTTGGCGGTAGCAGCTTTGCGTGGCGGCGTGTTGAGGTTCAGGTTGTTCGATGCGAGCGTGCGGCGAGCGGGGGTGGTGCGGACGGCCTGCGGAGAGAGAGACAGCTGCAAAGGAGGCTGGTTTTGCGGTGACATCGGCACGCCTCGCTGCAGAGGGGCCGCGAACGTCTGGGCACGCGGACGGCGCTGCGAGAGGAACGGGACGCCTGTGTTGTTTTCGGTCAAGCGGGCATACCCATCGTCGCGGTAGACGGGCGACGTTGTGCCTGAGCGCGTGGCTTCGCTCGCTGGTTGCGACTATATTAGCATGCGGGCACTGTCTATATTACCCTTCGTACCTTCGTCGTCGGCCGGGTAATACATATCGTCGGCTGAGCCGACCCTGATTCCATTTTCAGAGGCTCTCGACCTCCAGTTTTCAGCAATATCAGCGAGGCTCTTGTCGTTCACGCGGCTAAAGTCGGGCATGTACGACAGGCTAGCGCTAGCGCCATGTTTACGGATGCTTGATGCAGACTGCGGGGTGGTGATTCCAGAGCTGTTGGAGGACGCGAAAGAGCGAAGACTGAGCGGGGTATACGGTGTGGAAAGGTTGCTCGCTGGAGTGAGAGGAGAGCGGCTGTGGCGCGCGCTCTGGCTGAGGCGTTGCGGGGTAACCGGGGGAGCGTTGCGGCGGGTCGCGGCAGGCGAAGAAGGCGCTGTTGCAGGAGAGATGAAATGAGCGTTGGAGGCCATTGCGCGAGTCTAACGGAAGTGTAAAAGAGAATAAAGCTTAGGTTCCTTTGACGAAAACGCGATCGCGAGGATGTTTTGAGGGGCGCCCGGTGTTGTACAGAGCAGACTGTCGTGTCGAGTTCGTCGTCGTTGTTCGTCGTTACCGTCAGGATCGCTGTGCGCTTGAGCTCGCTGTTCGTTCTGGGTGAGCTCGCTGTTGCCGGCGATGATGGTGGTTCAAGTCTAAGAGGCTCGCCCGTTGCGGCTGCGCTCACTCGGCGACCGTAAATCTTTCCAACTGCGACCGTGTGAAATTGGCGTTAACGCGACCTCCACGTGATCGTTATTGCCTTTTTACGGGGTTTTATTATTTCACCCTAAAAGTAGTCAAACAAAGCTCACAGATTCCAGGTCTCGTCAAGTAGCTCACTCTAACTATGTGAAGATCTCATGCAACCCAAATCGCGTGGAGCAAAACATACTCAGAGGAAACAGAAACCTGAAATTGTGGCGCGCCCGGATTCAGAATCCGTCGCGTCGCGGTCACGTGCTCGCAATATTTGCCGTATCTATGCAATAATTTATTGATTTTCCTCGACCTCTTTCCCTCCCTCTTCGAGTTTCTGCTTTGCACAATATTCTACGTGAAAATGGCCGTCAACGGAGCCATCGATCTCTCGACCGTCGCTGACCCCGCCATGCGAAATATCCTAGGTCAAATTATCGCCGATCACACCGCGACGAAGCAGCGTCTGCGCGCCATGGGCAACGAGCTAGCGGCGAAGGATGAAGAGATCCGAGCGCTGCGCAGAAAGCTCAAGTCAGACATCGACGAAGTACGAGTAGAAAAGGACGAGTCGATCGAAGAGCTGCGGACGGAGCTGGAAGACGCGACGGAGACGCTGAGGCAGGAGATAGAGGAGGCGGTCGACGAGGCCAAGGAGGAGATGGAGAGCACCCAGGAGGAGGCGTCCGACACGCTGAGGGAGGAGATTGAGGAGGCTGTCGATGAGGCTAAGGACGAGCTGGAAGGACAACTGCACGAGAGGGAAAAGGATATCAACTTCGTCCTCCGTCTGCTCGTGGATATGGACACCGTGTTAGCCGACTTGAAGAGGGTTATTTTAATGCAGGGGCAGATCCAAGCCCTGCCTCCATAAGCATTCCCCTACCCCTACGGGATGCTTTCTTGTGCGCCAAGGTGAGTGCAATACCTTCGCTAATATATGCGCCTGCTCGTTCATGGTTGGCTAGCTGACCCCCCATCACAGTTGGCCGCAGTTGCGAATCGATACGTAAATGCGCAAGGCGCGCAGTCGTACTTCTACTTCTCTACGATAATATTCTCGGTGAGCAACACCTCCACGCATTGCCGCCCATCTGGTTGCACGCTCACGACTCGCGCAGGATATCATGACTATCTATGTTCTCAGCGCGGTCTACTCGCATGTCTGTAATAAGTAATCGAAATACACCTTCTTGTGCTTCGCTTGCGCGGCGCTGGCCCAGTCCGACGAGTTCAAACACAATTGTCCCATTGCCGCTGCGCTACAACCCACAGGCCACCAGCCTTGCACTGCACAGCCCAGCCGGGATAACTGCGCATACTTCTAACTCTCACTTGTCATATCGATCTCCCTGGTGTAAGTGCTCCTTTTTATAGTGCTCCTTCATGCGATATCGAGGATGTGTTTTTATTACCATGCCGCAGCCTTGTCATCATCTTCCTGCACAGCATCTTTGACTGCGCAGTAGCGCTAGCTGTGCACTGCTATAAATGATCTTTGCCTGTTCCTTATCTGTCTTTCCCCGTCGTAGACTCTGTCCACCATGATCGTCGACAAACATTCTCCGCCAGACGATGAGACGTCCTCTGACCCTCCACCATCCTACGATGACACAGTCGAACAAACCCTACCTCGCACCTCCTACTCGACCGATGTCAAATCGACACCACATGCACATACACAGTCGCAATCGCCAACTGTACCAACCTCTCCTGGCACACCTCCCGGCGTAGTGCGCGCAACCCGGCCCAAGAGCAAGGGCTGGTTCTCCTTCGGCGCGTCGCGCACCAAGACCGAGGTGCGCAGCACCACGCTCGGGCTCGTGCGCGACCTCGTGCGGCAAGAGGCCATCGTCGACGCCGCCTCCGCCGGCATCATCGCCAGCTGCGGCGAAGCCTGCGCCGCGCACAACCTCTCCTTCTCCGCCCTCCTGCAGGAGCCGAGCATCGAGGGGCACACGCCCATGTACTGGGCTATCGTCAAGCGCCCGCCCGCCCTCCTCCGCCCTCCCCCTCCCGACGACAGGCTGCCGCTCCTGCTCGACGTGCTCCTCGACCACGCGGCGCCGCTCACGCCGGGCACGGTGGCCGATATACGGCACGCGTGCCTGCTGGCGGCGGACGAGGCGCTGTTCCAGCGCCTGAGGCGGCACCCGCAGTTCTCGCCGCTGTCGGGGACGGAGGAGATGCTGTGGGGGGCTGCGCCGCCGTGGCCGCGCGACGACGTGCGCGTCGAGGAGGTGCCTGGGGACCACGGCGCGTTTGTGGTGCATTTTGCGCTGACGCAGTTCCAGCGGCGCATGCGCGTCGCGAAGCAGGTCGGGGTGGAGTTTATCGCGCGAGGTGGGCCGCTGTATTACTGCTACCCGTCTCGGCGTGGGGGATCGTAGCTGATAAATTGACGTCGTTCGATTTGCAGCTCGGATGTGGAAGCTCGTGTTCTGCGTGGACGAGAGTGGGGCGTGGTCTGTTGCCCTCAGCATAATGACCCACAGCGCACCCACGTATATCGACTCGCGTCTGCTCATCGACGCGCCTCCGCCTACCCCATCTGTCGAGAGGAAACCGAAACCCAAGCCGACGATCTCGCTTCGGCTTAACTCCGGTTCCTCTCAGCTCTCGCCCCTCCCGAATGCCCAAGACACCATCACCGTGCAACTACAGGACAGCATGATGGGCCCCACCCTGCAGTACGAGTAAGTGCTAAGTAACCACTGTATGCGTTATCTCTGTCAGTTGTTGATGAGACTGCAGGAACAGCCCGTATCTCCTGCAGGACGGCACATTGGTTGCACGGCTGGAGGCTAGGCTGGCGAAACCTGAGGCCGATTGCGTTATCTGCTGACCAGGCCCTTGGGAGCGTCGTAGGTTTCATTCGCTGCAATCAGTTACTCCTACTACGGTCCCAGTGCCAGTGAAGACCTGGTGGTGTCAGCGTCCTTCGAGGTCACTGGCCATGTAGGTTCGGTGATGCTCACCGGGGAAGATGACTCGGAGGACGTTCTAACGTCGTTTTCTTTGGGGTTTGCCTTCATAGACCTTCGTCTTCACTAGCCAAGGACTATCAACAATTTACACACATACATATCTCATGTCTTATTCCCTCGGAACCATCTGACTGTAATTTTATCTCCTTGCTACATTAGACTCGTACTTCAATAAATTTCAAGGTCCTGCAAGCGCTCGCCCCGGGAATAACAACAATATCTGATAATTCGAGAACGTAGGATAGGATGCGTGCGGAAAGGGCACTGATAAAAGAAAGTACATCGGGAGTACGGTATGATAGTGCGATACAGGAATACCAATGTGCTCTATAGACTATAGTGGAAAGAAACCAATTGAAATGATACAGTAACAACAATAGGACTGGTAGTATGTGTGCAAAGGGAATGACTATAAGGAAGACGTGTGCAAGATTATAGCAGGTTTAGAAAGAATAAGTTTGAAAAGGAAGAGACGAGGGCGGAAGGATAACTGGGGAATGAAAGGTATAACATAGCAATGCGATGTTGGGTTATAGATAGGTCTGAAGCGAGCGCGGACGTCTACGCCGACACGCCGAATACTGTAGAGGCAGTGAGCAGGGAGAGAATGGCAGCCAAAGGAGGTACAACGCACAAGCTGCTAATTCACGGACGCTCAAACGGCCAATCTTCTTGCCGCTGCCTTCGCCGAGACTCCCGTCGGCAAGGTTTTTCTGGAAACGGAGCCCATTGAGCACGAGTTAGCTAGGACAGGGCGAGAAAACCGACCTTGCGTTCTTGGAGTGCCAGGATACGATCCTCGACAGTGTTCGATATTACGAGACGCTGAACGAGGACAGGCCTCATTTGTCCGAGACGGTGGACGCGGTCGTGAGCTTGCGATTCAATGGCTTCGCTCCATCCTGAATCAAGGAAAAGTCAGTGTTACGATATCTAGAATAGTGGGGGGACGCATACCAAGATCAAGCGATATGACACCTGCATGTGCAGCCATTCAGCGAAGACGATCAAATGTAGAGCTGAGTTGGCTTACGATTGGCACGAGTCAGATTGAGACCAACGCCGCCGCACTTAAGCGACATGAGCATGACACGAGCCTTGTCCTTGTGCATGAAGACCTACGAGCGTATACGAGTTCAGCCCACGGTTCCCGATGAAGAAAATAGATTGTTGTACCTTAACAGCCTGATCACGCTTCTTGCGATCCATTGAGCCAATGTAACTAACATCAAAGTTAGAGAATGTCCCGTTTGGCTGAGAGTATGTAGAACAATAGCGAACTTACTTCACGTGAGGGATATTCCTCTCGACGAGATACCCTGAGGCGAGCTTTAAACACTCTGTCCACTGCGAGATAACGATGGTCTTTTCGCCAGGGTTCTCAACGGCCCAAGTCTCCAGGCTCTTCATCATGGCCTAACGGATGGGGGGAACATCAGAACTGAGGCCACGGCTTACAGACAGCTGCGTACCTTCATCTTTGTAGACGGAAGGAACCGACGCTTCTTGTCGGGGTCTTCTTCGGAAATATCGTCGTCGCGCTTTGCCCCGAAAATGATATCCTGGTCTTCCAATTCCATTTCGTCCTCGGAGTCGATGATGACCGGCCGTTTCGTCGAGACGCGCCTCTTCGCAGTGCGGCGAGCGTCTTTGTAGTCCTCGTCCTCGTCATCTTCGACAATGAAGTCAGAGAGGTCGTCCTCATCGTCCTCATCATCGGAGTACTCTTCCTCTTCATCAACGACATCGTCGCTGCTCTTGATCCTGGGTGCGCGCTTGGTCTGGCGCGACCTGGCTTTCGCCTTGCCCTTCCGAGCCCCATCGTGTTTCCAGACGGCCGCGACGTTCTGCATGTCGACGTCAGAATCTTCCGTCTTCATGGCGTCGTCCAGTTCAGCGTCGGTGGGCTCGAAGATAGGGCGCGAAAACACATTGACCGCAGAGACAGCCGATCGGCAGACAGGGCCTGCAGGGTATTTAGCACGATGCACAGTGAAGAGAAGCGCGAAACCTACATGGGCGCTGGTCGTGGTTGTAGTGAGGGCCCGCGGCATCGAGCGCATGGGGGTTGTTGAGAACCCCGGCTAAAAATTGTTCAGCGCAGCTCAAAGACGACTTCCAGCAGGACGGGACTTACTGAGACACTCGCGACAAAACATATGCGTGCAGGGAGTCACGATAGGATCAGTGAAGGCGTCAAAACAAATAGGACACTCCTCATCGTCTCCAGGTTTCGCGTCCAGAGACTGTTGCGCTCGTCAATACAAAATTGCGGAAGACAGACCAAAAGCAATCACCTCTTTCTCGGCCTGCATCCGGAGCAAAGCCGACTGCATGAACTTGTCCCTCATCTTGGCCACAAACTCTGCGGAGACCGTTTCTTTAGCGCGGGAGAGCTCCGTGAGGACTTCAGCGGGTCTATGGTCTTCGGCCATGTCATCGGCGTCGATGAATGCCATGTGCATACCGTTCTCTTGGATCAGAGCGGCGTGTGCACAAGTCTGCCGGAGACGAAGGAGCATAACAAGGACTGGTCACCATGTCGTCAGTAAACGCAGAAAAGTTTGATGTATAGATAAATCTTACCTTCAACATAATTCCTGCAAATAAGATCGTAGCTCAGTCATAGATCCACAAGAACGACACTCGAGAGACTCACTTAAGCACGGTTCCGGCGCGGAGGAAACGATTGAATTGGGCCTGGGCTTTCCCTTCAACCTAAACGATACAACGTGAACCAGATATTCTTGACGTAGAGTATAAAAAAGTCTTACCATATTGTAAATCGTCCGCTCTTCCGCTGAGAACTCTAATTTGACCAAAGCGACTTCCTTAGGTGGTAGGTCGATCAGCCGTTTACCATCTAACATAGAATCCTTTTTGCGCCTCATTACGAATGTAGCCATGATCGCCTGAAGACGACTGGTGGCGAGACCGGCTACGGACACAACGTGAGTACGGCAATGCAATTGAGATATAAATTGAGATATATTAGCCAACTTACGATTCTTTTTCTCTGCGGTAGGTTCATGTCGTAAGCGCGGGTATAGGGGAAGACTACGACAGACTTACCAATGATGGCGACTTGAGTATTGAAGTCCTTCCAGTCATACCACGGACGGATGCGAAGGAACCGAATGAGGGGGTAAGTGTCTGACAAGCTGTTGATGATCGGGGTACTAAAATGCGCGGCTGAATATCGCAGTAAAGCAAGGTATGCATTGGCAGACTCACCCCGTAAGGCACCAGCGATAGGTCGCTTTGAGCTCAGTGACCGCGCGCGAGCTCCCTGTTGTACAGACATGAGAATGCCGTGTACCGATGTCCATCAGGGATACACTTACTAGTTTTTTTGGTACGTATGTTCTGTGCCTCGTCGAGCACAATGCGATACCACTGATGGATTGAAGATAAAATCAGCCGTCGGAATGCTAGGTGGAGTGATGTAAACACGCACATTGACCTGGAACAACAAGCCGACTGTAACTTCGACTTCAGCACTGGGTTTTTTGAATGCAAGACAAGTCACCACATACGGTCTTTCTTCTTCTTGGGCTTCGGCTTGCGCGATAGGATATCGTCTGAATCACTCTCGATGAACGAGTCAGCGACCTTTTTCTTCTTTGTCCTCTTCATCTTAGCCTTTTGCTCGGCCTGTATGGGTAGTGTAAACTTCTCTCACAAGACAAAACCAGGCGCAACGTACATCAATGTCAGGCCACTCGAGGGCCATCGTCGAAAAGGTCGTGAGGACGACGTCGTACTTCATCAATTCGGCTTTAGTTTTCAATTTTCTGGCACCTAAGACGACGACGTTAGGATTCGAGGTCTTCAACTTGGTCCTGACGTCAAAACTTACCGTGATAAATGTAACACTGGAGGTCACAGCTCGTCTTGGTCTCGATTTCGAGCTTCCACTGATCTAGGAGCGCCGTCGGGGCAAGGATGAGGGTCGTCTTGCATGCGGGGTCGTCCGATCGATTCATGACGATAGTAGCCATCCTAACAACAAAGGCCATGGCGTCAGAGTAAACTCACGAACGCGAGCGGTTGGCTCACATTTGGACTGTCTTGCCAAGGCCCATTTCGTCGGCTAACATCCCGCCTTTCAGAGGGCCATTCTCTTTCTCTAGCATCCACGCAACACCAATCGTCTGGTGAGGCATGAGGCATATCTCCATGCCAGGAAGATTCTGGAAGTTTGCAGTGAGGCCTAGCTTCGCGAGCGCCGTATCGACGCTCGCGTTCCCGTCGAACTGCTCCGCACTCGCGACCGTGAGGAAGCGATGGATGCTGTGGACGAAAAGGGTCAGACAGTGCATAAAATGGCAACGGAATACACATACTCTCCAGGAGCGGCCTGGGGTCCGACAAACAAGTCCCTCCCGCGACCGCAGAAATCGCCGTTCTCGTCGACGAGGTCTTCGTTGTCACGGCGCAGGAGGGGGTTCGGCGCGAAGAGGTGGGCGTTAACGTCCAATGAGGGTATCGGCGGGTGCGCGTCATCGACATCCATGGGAAAGCCAGCCTCCGACGAAGGAAGGTCGCTGTTCGCCTCGCTGTCAAAATAGTCCACGGTCTTGCGTTGGATGGGCGAAGAAGGAGGGAGCTTCACGTTCGATCCTGAGGCGACCATGGGCTCCTCCCACGGCATACGCATACGCGGTAAGACGGGTGGGAGTCTTGGTCCTACCTGTTCAGTCTTGGCCAGCGGAGGAGCGGGTGATCCAGCAAGGCGCCGCTGAAGCTCGAGGATTTGGATTTCCCGCCTCAAGGCACCCAGTCGCCTGATCTCAGCGGTGGTACGGGTTCCGCCAGACCGCAGTGCTAGGTATTTAGCATTGGCCGCTGCCAGGCGCCGTTCTATTGAGGTGAGGTGTAGACCCTGGTATCGAGTGCTAGAAGAAGAGGGAGTAGGCAAAGCCACGGCGTTCATGTTCTGGAACGCCAACGGCGTCTTTGGCTCTTCAAGCTTCGCTTTCTTCGGCGGAGGGGTGGAGGGGGCGTCCTCTGTCTTATAGTCGCGAAGTTCAGAGGGTAACATTGAGTCAGAAAGTCGTTTACGAGGAACAATGGGATCGACGGGCTCTGGCTTGACACTGCCCTGTGGTAGTGACCAGCGTGGCCGGGCAACGACTCTGCCTTGTGACCCTGCCTGGATCGAGGGGCCCGCTGTAAATGCAGTGCCAGAAACACCTTCACTCTTGACAGGCGCCTGAGGAAGCGAATACCGCGTACGCGTCGACTTGGTATCAGGCGCCCCATAGGAGGAGACAAATGGGTCCGAATTGCCATCGTTCACGAGCCTAGGTTTCGTCTCTCTTGAGGCCCTGCCGAATGCAGGTGACGGGGATGAGGGTGTCTGCAAGCGAAAACCTGAGTCTGGTGGACTCTGTTTCTTGATTTCTCGCGATGCAGCCTTGAGGCGCGCATTGCGCATCTTCGCGTGCGTGGAATGCGATGTCACGTGAATCTACACGTCAAGACGTCAGCCGTGGGACGCGTCGCCCATGAAGGAGACACTTACGCGGTAAGCTGAGAGCGAGCCCAGTCCCTCGTACTTCCCGCCATCGGCAGGGTTTACACGCGGTCCGAGCTTCACCTGCGCGTTGTTGCACCCCTCCTCGAGGCATGTAACGACGCCAACTAGGCAAGCGGAAACACCAAAAACGTTAGGAGCATAGAATATATTGATAGTTGTGTTAGAACGCACATCCGGTCTTTGGCTGTAGCTTGAGTCGAAACTGGGAAGCGAAGTCGGTTAAGCCTAAACGACGCGACAGACGCGTTTGAACGCGTGCTTACATGAGTGTCATGCGGGTTGAGGCGTAGATGACGCGTTAGCTCGTCTGTGTAGCATTTAGGAATCTTCGTCGTCTAAAGTGTCGGCGGAGTGAGCCACAGGTCGGTCGTCGCTGACGCGCCGCGACTCGGATATTGACAATAAACACTCACGAAGTCGTTCTCTGGAATGCCCAAGTGGCGCTTGGCCATCAAAATATTGTCCTGGGCGGACATGAGTGTCTATGGCCGGTCTACGGCTGGTAGAAATAGAGGAGATTGTTGTGGTAGGGAGCAGAAAGAGATTGTCGTTAACCAGCTGTGCGCCGCTCTCTTGCGCCCCGCTTTGGTATTGTTTACGCGATGTTCCCACGCTTAGTCTCTTTGCCAAAAAGTGTCACGGTGGCGCCCAAGTGGCGCTCAAAAACTTAACGGACTCGGAAATTGCTGTAATGTCAGTCCTACGGCAAGCAACGACGCGCTGCTCGCGCCCTCTGGTCGCCTGTCGAAAGCGGGTCTCCTTACCGCGTACCAGTGTCCAAGCAGTTCCTTCCCTGCCATCCCTGCAAGCACACTGCCGCACATACGCGAAACGGAAATCGACCGTCAAGTCCACCGACACTCTCGTACCCGGTTCGCAGCAGCCTATCACAGATCCCGCGGCCCAGGCAGAATACGAGAAATGCACGGAGAAAATGTCTGCGAGCTTCAAGTGGTTCCAGAAGGAATGCGCCGGCCTTGAGACACGCGCGACGGGGCGCGTCACACCCGCGCTACTGGATCCTGTGAGGGTGAGCCTTGGTAGCGGTGGATCGGCGCGGTTAAACGAGGTTGCTACGGTTGGCGTTAGGTCCGGGACCATATTAACAATCACTGCGTTCGATGAGACGGTGAGTCTTGAGCATATCCTTTCGAGAGGATTCTAAACTAGCTTGCTAGACATTGAAAAGTATCGAGACGGGCATTTGGGACGCCAAGATACCAAACGTCTCCCCGCAACGGCAGGACGCACGGACCCTCATAGTTCCCGTACCCAAGTATGTCTTGGCTCACTTAACAGTGCACTAGCTGACACTTTACGTAGGCCAACTGTCGACTCTCGCGTGGCCCTCTACAATGTTGCGCATCGCCAGGCAGAGGAGACACGCGTGCAAATACGGAAACATCACCAGGCTAGTGTAAAGCGCGGAAAGTATGAAAAGCATTCGATAGAGCTTGAGGAGGTGCGTCTGCCCAGCTATTCCCAGTGTCTGAAAGCCTACGTGCTCTATATGCACGGACTCACCATATTCACATTGTGCATCTAGTTCCAGAAATTGAACGACCGCTTCATTGCCGACATCGACAAGACACTCGCCGAGTTGAAAAAGGTCACGCAGAAGAAATGAGCTCGACGTCGAGACACTTACCCTATGGTAGTATACATTTGCTCTCTGTTAACCCTCATGGTCACTCTCACGACTACTACCAATTCCGAGGACTTTCAAACTGCGTACCCGCCCTCAGCCTCCTTGTCCAAAGGCTCATTTAGTATCCATTGCCCAGGAATCCGACTATCACATAATTAAGCGTAGGGTGTACTAACTGCATCCTTGCACCTCATCTTACAAGGTCTACGCTCGTGGGCGGCAGCTTCTGGTTCCCCCATGATTTTCCATCTTTCCCCCTTCCAGAACCATGAGCATTAGAGCGCTCAAGTACATACGTGGGTGTTCTATTGGCGCTACCATCTCTGACCACAACTGAAATAGCAATGTTGTCACAGGATGGGGCAGGATTTTCCCCACCCACTATGCTTCTAGCCTATGAGTGTTAGCTGTCCTATCGAAGAGCGTTTAGGCGAAGCGAACTAAGCGCTCAGGCTTGTATTCTGATGCCGTTGCAGAAAACGAGAACGTATATGAGCTGGATACAAGCCTGATGTCAGTCACCTTGGCTCCCTTTGACAGCTAACTCACCGCGCCCACCATGCTCTTTCTTTGGGGGTTGTGCTCAACATGCGTTGTTGCCTTCATTGTGGCACGTATCCTTCATGCTAAACAGAATCCTGCGCCCTTTCCCCCTGGTCCGAAACGCTACCCCATTATAGGAAATCTATTCGTCATGCCATCCTACAAACCTTGGCTCGCGTTCACCGAGTGGGGCCAAAAATATGGTCAGGCTTCCGTCTTCTTGTACTCCTTGAACGATATTTAAACGTGCTTCCGTAGGCCCCATCGTATACACCAGGGTCTTTGGCCGGTCACTGGTCATCATCAATTCCTGGGAAGTTGCCGCCGACATGCTAGAGCAGAAGGGCGTCATTTACTCCGACCGCCCCCTGGTACCTCTGACTGGGGAGCTCATAGGCTGGAGGGATTCCCTCGTGCTGCTCCCGTATGGCGAGCGGTTCCGCCGCTCCCGCAAGCATTTTCATCAGGCCCTGGGGCCGCGGAATGCCCAACAGTTCAGACCCGTGGAAGAGCAGGAGACCCACGGATTCCTGCGGCGCGTCCTAGCGAAGCCTGACGACTTGGCCGCCCATATTCGACAGTGCGTCTTGACTGTTCTTCATCTGTGGTCAGCGCAGCGGCTGAGGCTGTCAGAATTATAGTGCTACTGGAGCAATTATCCTCAGGATTTCGCATGGATACGAAGTCAAGCCCACGGATGACGAGCTGATTATTCTGGCTGACGATGTCATGGACAAATTCTCTCTCACACTCCGCCCCGGCTCTTTCTTGGTCAACTCTCTGCCCATCCGTGAGTTCTTTAAATGAAGTGACCGTCCCTGCAAATGAAAACAGCCCGAAGTGCAATATGTGCCAGACTGGTTTCCTGGTGCAGGATTCAAACGAAAGGCTAAATTGTGGAATAAGTCCCTCAAACGAATGGTCAACGAACCGTTCGACTTCGTCAAACAACAGATGGTCCGTTTTGATCTTGTGTTTCATTCGCACTGACTCTCATTCTGCTCCAGGCAGCTGGTACGGCGACGCCGTCGTTTGCTTCGGAACTCCTGGATACGGGCGAGGAACTGAGTGACGACGAACTGTATGATGTCAAATGGTCCGCCCTCACAGCGTACGCAGGCGGTGCAGACACGGTATGCCACCGTCGCAACGTCCACACACTTGTGTCCTCATTTTCCCCTCGGTAGACTGTGTCTGCGCTATATTCCGTCTTCCTCGCCATGACACTATTCCCGGAGGTCCAGAAAAGGGCCCAGGAGGAGTTGGATGCTGTTGTTGGCCCAGACAGGCTTCCCGAGTTTGCCGATCGGGACAGCTTACCGTACGTGGGTGCCCTCGTGAAAGAAGTCATACGCTGGGATGCGGTTACCCCCTTATGTGAGTCCTCGTTCTCCTCGCCACACTCCTCCTAATGCGCCATGAAGCCATACCGCACAGCGTCAGCGAGGATGACATCTACGAAGGCTATTTCATTCCGAAAGACACCATCATCCTCGCTAATATCCAGTGAGCTAGTAATTTTGCGCTGTGGAGAAATGTTTTGATCAGGCGTTCGTTTAGCTCCATGCTGAGGGATCCTAAAACATACCCCAACCCCGACATATTTGACCCCGCGCGTTTCATTCCATCCGAAGGGAAAGAGATCCAAAAGGATCCCCGGACTATTGCGTTTGGTTTCGGACGACGGCAAGTTCTGTAACTCCGACAACCACTTTTACTGAACGCCGCGCACAGGATCTGTGCTGGCATGTATCTTGCGGAGGATTCCATTTTCATCTTGTGTGCGATGTCACTCGCTGTGTTTGATATCGCCAAAGCTGTCGAGGACGGCGTCGTGGTAGAACCTGTCGTAGAGATGACAGACGGGAACATCAGGTCCGTCAATTTGTAATTACGTCCGGTTTTCTACGAAGCTAACTTACCACCTGGATGCATGGTGTCGTTCATCGTCGGGTAGTCACCCTGCGCCATTCAAGTGTTCAATCAAGCCCCGTTCAGCGAAAGCCAGTGCCTTGATATTGGCTGAATGAAGTCTGTATTGTAAGTGACTTCAATAAATTGCTTTCTCTTAGCAATATCAATGGATTTATGCATTGAGTTGTCGCTGCTTTACAGTTCTCTACCAATAAAAACTCACAACTTCACCGCACCTTCACTCGCGTACCAGTGCTTGCAGGATCGCAGATTAAGCCTGGACTGAGCTCGAGAATGACGGTGTCAGAAAGAGTGGCAAAGAAAGCCAGTGAAATTCTATTGGTGCCGAATCACACGCTCTACCGCTGTGTAAAACAAAGTTAGGGCAACCGGCCCGCGGCGGCGCGGCCCCAGCTGAAGTAAGTACTTATACTCAACGGAAGTTGCAAGTTGTTCATACACCATCGACTTGTCCTCACGTCGAGAGCACGTACTGCCTGAGCTGGACCGATATTGAATAGAATTACAATGAGATGGTATAAGCTTGGTATAAGCACTGTCCGAGTGAATAAACATGTCATAAAAAACCCATTGAAGACCTAAAACCCGAAAGAAGACACCACTATGATCCCTCTAAACGACAACCTTGACGCCACGGCACGCATCCGACCATTTCGTGTCGACGGCACACGGCTGCGGCACCCTCTCGTCTGCCGGCACCTCGACCACAGTAGTCGCTAAGCCCAGATCCCAGCAGAACGCCATAAGGTCCTCGGTCGCCTGCATCCGCTCCTCGTACGCATACGCGTCGACAGGGGTCACCGCCAGCTCGACCCGCGCCAGCTTCTCGTAGAACGTGGGCCCGCGCTCGACACGCGTGTTCAGGAACGCCTCGACGGACGCACAGAGCTCCGGCGCGTCGTCCTCGAAGCAGTGCAGCGCGAGGCACTCGATGGGCGAGTCCGACAGCGTGGTCATGGTCTCCGCGACGTCGTCCACGGGGAAGGACGACGTGATGGACAGCTTACGCAGCTTGCGGCATGCGACAGGCGCGGCGGAGCGGAGGCCTGACCCAAGGGCGCACTCGGCGACGGAGGGTCCAATGGCAACCATGATGCGCTCCGCTGACTCCGGGGAGTCGTACATGCAGGAACCCAGCTCAAGTGCGTCGAGGACGCAGGCCGGGCCTACAGTCGACCATTGGGGATCGCCCAGGTGCGTGTTATGTATTGCAAGGCGTTTCAGCGTGGGCAGGCGGAGGAGAGAGGGGAGATTCAATGCAGCGCCAAATATAGGGTGGCTCGGAATGTCTGAATCGCCGCAGACGAGCGGGATGTTTGAGTACGTGCCGACGAGTTCCGGGGCATGAAGCGTCGACCTTGAGATGCCATTCAATGACAGGTCGGCCAGAGAAGGCAGCGACGCGGCGATGGAGACGACGAGCCTCTCGCTTCTACACATGTGAATGAGTATTGTAAAAACTCGGGAGATAAAAGATATGCAGACATTGGCATGACCTCTTCTGGACCATCATTTGTTATGGACAGTTGCGTGAGTTCGCGTAACGCGCCGAAGTATGGAATGACACTCTTGTCAAGAGAGCCAGCCAGGCGCATGGACAGGCGCTGCAAGCGGGGGCAGGTGCTCAACAACGAGGCGACCGCTTGTGTGCGGAGTCCATTCGGCAGGCGGGCATTGTTGTGACACGCGGTAGACACGTCCAACTGGCGTATGTGCCTGCAGTACTCCTTCGGTACGGAGTCGACGAATGACCTCAACGCGTCCCAGCCGTTCAATTTGACGTGCTACGATTGATCCGTCAAATTTTAGGGAGATCCGAGGTATTGTGAGTAGCAGACAGGACGCACCTCGAAAGTCCTCGGAACGCACGCCGCGTACGCGTGCTTATCCACACGCGCAAACCGTCTCGCGTCCTCGACGTCAAGGATCTCCACGACGGCCATCTGCATCTCGGAAGGTAGTGTTTGCCATGAGCTGGAAGACATTGTGGGGTATTGTGGGGTGTCCGGTAGGAGTTTTGGGTGTGCGGGATGTGTCGAAAGAGTATGGCCGGTGGTGCGCTATTTGAACCTCTTAGAGACGCCTAAACAAAGTCGTTCTGGCACGGTCCTCGAGGACAGCAGTCATGGTCCATCCTTGTCGGCGACATCGCGAAGTCCACATACATCGGAAACAAGGTAACAAACCGAAAACCGGCGCCACAGAGAATTTCCGATGCCCCATATAGAGAAACGCGATCGAGGCTCTGCTGTTCGTGGCGTTGATTTCCTGATTTCGAGTGATTTTCCTCTTCGTCTCCGCCATGACCATCCTACATGGACCGCTTGCAACTCAATATACTGACTGTAGGCTTCATCTATCAAGGACGCATTTGATGATGGCACTCAACGCCTGGAACACCGTCTCGTTACAGGCCGCACTCAGCACTGGCAACCACAGGCGCGGTGCAGCGTACATGCGGAGACCGGGAAAGACATAGGGCGACGTCCACGCCGAACGCCGTTTTCGTATGTCAGGAATGCTCCCCGACGTACTCGCTCGCCGCCCAGCATGCTACGGGAAAACTACCAAGGCCGAGTATCATCCGGCTGTCACGGGCCCTACAACTCTCATTAGAATTGGCTAGAGACCGAAGCTATGTACCACCCGGTTACTCAGTTTGATCAGGCTTATACTTGTCAGCTGTGCAGAGTTGTCCATCTTACAGTGACATTGGGGCACGCCGCTGGTGCGAGGTATTCTTGTCGCTTCTCCTACCTTCCAGGCTGATCAACACCTCGTCCCATTGCTCCGCCTGTGTGCATCCAGAATCCGCAATGCTGCTTTTGTTCCAACAATCAACACCTCCAAGGTAAATCGGCATGCATCATACAAATACCACCACCTTATCCGAAAAGAACCCTGCCCAACCTCATGGAAATCGATAATGATCTCCTTTATTTGCCTTGCTCTACCCCACCGGTAAGCACTTTATCCCAATTCTCAGCGCCACCGAGGTCCTCGGAACATACACCTAACATAGCAATATACAGATACCCATCCCGGTGGAACAAGGGTACGCACTCCCACGTCCGCGGATGACGGAGACATGTGTGTATCCCGTCGGCGTACGTGCTCTGTTCCGTCGACCGCGCTATCTCATCCAAATCAACCTCTTCGCGATGCCCAACGTCTAAATCCTGCCTGCTCGGGCCGTCTGCCCTTAGGGTTTGCGCGATGCCTGTGCCATACAACGCACTGGATCGGGCCCACTTGTTTGCCCGCACCTGTGTACAACGCAGCAGACGGCCGCAGGAGCCCTTCGTTGCGATCCGTGGGGCATGGGTGCTGCATCTGATCCTATGTTCGTCGGGTCGCAACATATCGTCGGCCCACGCACTCCCTGTGCACTTTTGACGCCCAAGTCACATGTTGTCTACTGGTGCCAGGTCACTTGAGAGTTCACACTGTCCTGTGATTCCAGTTCTCGGGCATAGCGACATCCTCGCGAACACGAGAGGACACGAAGCACACTACGCCGAAACCGGGACACTGCGACACTTCTGGTCTCTGGTACTTGCAGATCTTCTGACAATTGATTATCGTCACACCATCGGTACCGCTGTGTTTGTTCAATCCTGAATCTACATCATGATTAGCGTCTGGGGTCTGAAGAGCAGGGAAATGAACATCAGAATGAGATCGTCACGATATGGGTAAGGTTTGTTGTCCTCGAATTCACCGTCGGTGTACATAGGTGTCATGACTAGTTAGCGGTGACCAGAGGTGGCATTGGTTCCATCGGCGACAGCCAGAAGTCCAGGACTGCCAGGAAGGACACGACTACCAGTAATAGTGGGTGATTTGGATGTATAAAATTGTGCACCAAATCGACTCGAACTGAGCAGTCTCAGGCATGAAAAGGGTAGCTGCAGTCGGGCGCTAAACAGCAGATGCTAAACATATCCCGCTGGGCGGCTATTCGTGTCGGCGCCACAAAGGCATCGCCAGGGCGCACCCTGGGGCGAGGAAACATCGCGACTGATGCGAGGGAAGCCGCCTGCTCACCACCGTGAAGTGGCCGATGACTTACACGCAATGAGAATCGGGAACCTTCGATGTTGTCAAGTAAGGAAACGATAAAATATTGCGCGTTCCGGTGAGACATATACGATACAAATTTCGAAATGGTGATACTCTAAAGACCATTCAAAACGGTGCGTCAGGGAGCTGAAACGCGGGTAAGTATGTGAGCAGCAGTGCTCACCTAGGATGAAGTAACCCGCTGAATGCAGCAGGCTTAACGAGATATTACTGTAAGATACAAATAACGAGGCTGAAAACCTCTAGGACCCCGCAAAACCTATAACGAGGTAGCGGGGAGGACGAGGAGACTGGTCAGGACAGTTTCACATCGCCGTCGCCAACACTGGGGGTCTTGGCTGTCCCGCCGCTCCGTATCATCTTCTTGAACTCAAACAAGCCGAACATGTCGCTCAGCATATAATCCTAGCGCTCAATGAGCACCGTCTATTAATTTTGAAAGCGCGATCAAACTCACCGCACACCACGCCGGTAGTATCCTGGTGAGCAGCCATGCAATCCACGCGAGATGGCCGACCCACATCCATGCACGCGGAGAGCTACTCAACGCCTCCGCGACGACGATGCGCGCGTATTCGTCCGCTGGCGTGCCCTTTTGGTGCAGGTGGACATTAACGTCGCGTGCTGCGAATATGTCTGCCATTGGACTGTAGAACGAGCGCGCGGGGATAATCGCAGGTGTTGCAATGTTCGTTCGGACGGCACCGGTCAAAACCTGCATCGAGAACGATGTGTGGTCAATGATCTGTCTCGGCGCGAGAGGGACGCAGCGGAACGCTCACTGTCGTCACTTTAATGCTGTAGTTTAAATTAGCGACAGCGTACAGACACGATAGGGGCTCTGACGAACTTGAAGGGGGCAAGCTCGATGCGAAGGACGTTCCCAAACGCGTTCATCGCCGCCTTGCTCGCGCTGTACGCGCTGCCAAACGGTATGGGAAGTACTGAGGAAATACTTCCCACCTGCAGAACGACACCGCCACCCGCTGCGATGATGAGCTGCGTGTATTCCTTCGCCATCATCATCGCGCCGAAGACGTTCACTTCGAAGAGATTCCGTATTTGGCTAAGATCATTATCAACGGCACTTGTAGCTTCAGTGTAACCTGTGAGAATGAATCCATTAGCGCTGATGCTCATGACAATCATATGGGCGTAGAGAGCACTTGCCTTGCCCCCTGAAAGCGAGATCAACGGAGGCCAGAATCAGGATTGAGCATGCGAAATTCAGGAGGAAACGTACGCGTTATTGACAAGGATGTCGAGCTTTCCACCAGTCATGGTGGAGACCTCGTCGCGAACTTTCCGGATTGACTCCAAGTCCGTGACATCGAGTTCGCGTATTTCTATTCCTAG
Organism: Plicaturopsis crispa FD-325 SS-3; assembly: GCA_000827205.1. Taxonomy (NCBI): domain Eukaryota; kingdom Fungi; phylum Basidiomycota; class Agaricomycetes; order Amylocorticiales; family Amylocorticiaceae; genus Plicatura; species Plicatura crispa. The sequence continues at coordinate 141,470 of KN832557.1, forward strand.
CGCGGCTAGCTCCTGCATCTTGCTCAGGCGACGCGACGTAGCGATCACGAGCAGACCTGCGCTATAATAGTTAGAGCGTGCATAAATCGAGACACAAACAAATGCCTGGGCACCTCGTCGATGAAACTCTTTCGCAAGGGATGCTCCAATCCCGCCGGCGCTGCATCTATGAGTGTACACAGTTTAGCAAAGTGGTAACGATGACGCTGGTCAACATGACGATAAAATGGCGTACCCTGTGATAAGGACGGATTTGCGGTAGGTCGACATTAGGAGAAAGAGCGGGTGGTATAGTTTCGAGGACAACCTTGTCGATCTACCAACCCTTTTAATACCCGACCGGGTGGAGGTATTAGATTTGCAAAGTGTGAACAAACATCGCGCGCGGAGATAATATCCCACATGTTTCGAGCCTGAGGTCGATGATGAAAAGTATTGCCCTGGCGTAATCGGCCGCTAGAGCTGGACGGAAACGCACCGCCGGCAGTGCGTTGATTGGGCAGAAGGGGCTCCTTCTCAGATTTGCATCAGATGTTGTACCAACTTGGTATATCTCGGGCCACGTTACAGGCGCTTATAGCAGATTTGCCGCGGATGAAGGCGGCTAAGACACTCGGAATCAGATTTCTGCGCATATATTTGCGACATACAAGAGCGGTCTGAGAGTGGAAGAATTCAAGAAACAATAGCACTCAAATGTCTCACTCTGTGCGTATGGTCAGGAGGTTCCGCCTAAAAATCAACAAGGTCCTGGCCAGGTAAGACCGGCGTCAAGGCACCACAATCAGTCGTCGGGGCCGACCAACCTACGGCTCACCACGACCAAGCGGGGTACGCAGGGGCGCTCGTGCAATGCGCACCTGGCGTTTTTGTTTACCTCGCAGCGGGCCTCGTTATCATCCGATACTATGAAATCTGGTTTGCTGCTTGATTATCGATCAAACGTTGACAGTGAGCAGCGGTAAGATTCGTACCGGTGTGTCCAACACGTTCAATAGCATCTGCAGTAAGGCCAGCATCGTGTCCAGGACCAGGGGCTCAAGGTATCTTGAAGTTCAGGTTGCTGGCGTCGCCCCTGCTGGGCCCTGGGGCCTGCGGCTTGCTTAGGGGCAGTTTAGGCAGTTTCAGGAAGCTCTGCCGGAGCACCCCCGAGAAGTCGGAGCCGGAGCCTTATTACGGTAAGTAATACCGGCGGTACTTTAACCATGGGGATTCGAGTCTTGGCCGAAACGTTGCAACGCCTTCAAATATCTCCTGGTCGCAACTTCCTCTCAACCTTCACGCTTTACGCCTGTGCAACGCGAACAGGCCGTTTCAACGCACCTTCTGTCGCAACGTTTAGCAGTTCCGGACGCACGTCAACAAGAAGGGGCAGCACTGGTCGTCGGTGGCTCGCGAGTCCTTATTTTCGCTCAGAAATACGAAGTCATGGGCTAACTTTAGGTGCGCGGTGGTCCACTGCCTACTCGACTAGACTTCGCGAAAATCTGCACGGGTGCGCTGCCAATCACACTGGTTAGCATATTTGGAGCCAGTGCACCATCTCTGATAGGTGTGGGACCTACAATCATCTTTGACCCGGGTGCACTACGCCGATTACGGTCTTCTACCTGGTCCCTACCCACCGAAGCGACACAGTGGGCATGCATCGCGTGCCGCATGCAAGTGGCAGCAGTATCTCGGTTTATACAACCAGACGGCCAGCACCGGTGAGTGTGGTATCTATGTGTCAATATCATCTCAACAAGGGTGGGGGTTTCCGACCTGAAGGCGATAATGGGTTGCTTTTTTGGCCCGTGCGCAAATCGCTGTCGACCGCTCCGGTGTTATCCACGTCCCATGGCTTCAAATTCGACAACCTCAAGCTCGAAAGTATGCCTTAGACGCCGTGTCCGGCAATAGACCTTGTATCGACCGTCGCTGGCAGGTCGACTCTCGCTTGTTGGACGCTCCGAGTCGGACGAGATCATGATATGCTCTGATACCATCGTATAGCCATCCTCGCAACGGCCACGAGATGGTGTATTGATTAGCTACTAGCTACCTCAGAAGGTCTGATATAGATGCATCATGCACGGTGCGATGTACTTGCAATGCAATAATTCTGCTTGGCTGCGTCCCTACAGTGCGAAACAACATGGTTTTGGCTAAGTTGACCGGTATGTAAACCGGTATGTAACATAGTACTCATAGATCGCGGTCGGCGGTGGCGATGCCTCTGCTCAGCGCTCATCCTTACGAGAAAAGTGTTGTGCTATTCCCTCTTGATTGGCAACACCGACGGCCGGCCTCTGCTATGCTCTGATCAATGATTTCTGGCTGATACTTAGACTCCACTCTCACTGCTGAAAGCGAACTAAACTCTGCCACTTCCCTCCTCGAAGAGTTCAGAAACAGTCGCTATAGGTCGTGCTCGCGGGTAGCGTCGAGCAGGCATTGAGGCAAATCTCGCGACCTTGACGACCCGGACACGGCCGCCTCCTGGCCGCTCCTTCCATCCTTCTGTTGCAACAAGCTCTGCACCCAAGTTGGCATAGGACTCTCATTTTGGGCAAGGAAGACCGCGGTTTCTCACCTACCCATCACCTACGGTCGCTTTGTTCGGGCGCTTCTCCCGGCTTGCAACTTGTCGTTCGCCATTACCTTCAAAACGTGCGCAGTCTGAGCGGCTGCCACCCCGTTTCGCCCGCGCACCTCCACGACTATGCCGTCCAAGCATGTTTTCCTAGACGAGGATCCCCTGACACGCGCCATGGCGCCACCGCGGAATGAGAGCGCAGAGGACCGGCAGGCGCGTCTGCGCGAGGAGGCGACGGCGAAGAGGATATCAGACGAGATTGACGAGGAGCTGAACCGGCAGCGGCTGGCCGAGCGAAAGGCCTCCAAGCCAGTGAAGATCCTGCTGCTAGGTGCGTTTTCTGCTCGGTCGTGACCGGTAGGCTGCGGACTGACGGGCTGCAAACGCGCGCACAAAGGCCAGAGTGAATCGGGTGAGTTTTGAACACATGTGGATGGCGGCAGACATTGACCGATGTTTCTCCGCGCTCAGGAAAGAGCACTACACTGAAGAGTGAGTACTAGAACTTTTTACGCCATATGCACAACTCACTAGGCACCGATTAGATTTCCAACTGATGAACTCGCCCAAGGTACGCGATCGCTGTGGCACGTACCGTCAACTGTCTAACGAGGTCCAGGCATTTCACGCGGAGCGCGCTTCATGGAAAGCCGTCATTCAGCTCAACATAGTACGGTCGGTCCGCATCATCCTCGACGCGATGTCCGATGCGCAAGCGGCCGCACGCCCTACATCCCCTCGCGAGAACACACCGGCGAGACACGCTCCAGAGTACCCTCCACTCACCGCCGAGCACCTCAAGCTCAAAATGCGTCTAGCCCCCCTGATCCAGGTCGAGGACGTGCTCATGCGCAAGATCTCGGGCGGCGCGCCGCAAGAACAACGCGGCGACGACTACTCTGACCGCGAACATTTCGCGACGCGGGAACCAGCTGTGCATTCTGGCGCCGCATGGAAACACACGTTCACGCGCCTGATCAACAACCGGCAGGGCCATGAGCAGTCCGATGTTGAGGCGGCGGAGGACGATCCAGCCACCACAGTACTGAACGCATGCGGGGAAGATTGCATGAGGTTGTGGGCCGACCCCACCATCAAGCAGCTGCTGATAGCACACAAAATGCGCTTGCAGGAGATGGCTGGCTTGTGCGTCGTGTCGTCTTTGCCCCTTCGCCAAAATCGCTGACAGTGCTGCCCAGCTTCTTAGATGCATTAGACCGTGTCACGAAAATAGACTACGTGCCAACTGATGGTATGTAGCCGGTATATACAGATTGCTGCGGTTCACTGACGCAATGTGCTTCAAAGATGATATCCTACGCGCGCGGATAAAAACTCTCGGCGTGACGGAGTACCGTTTCACCATGCAGGCAGGTTAGTACACGCAAGCTTCCTCTTGGTCAACCTTGCGTAGTCGTTGATTCAGACATGATGCCGCAAGGTAATACCCTTAGCCATGACTGGCGAATTTTCGATGTGGGGGGACATAGATCTCTGGTACGTTTCTTTTTTCGTGGTCTTACGACTAACTCGTAACTAATTCGTTCCTCTTCTCAGCGGGGTACGCGCATGCCTCCCTTCATATCAGCCGTTTCTGATGACTGCTTGACTCTCTAGCTGCCTGGGCCCCCTTTTTCGACGACATGAACGCTATAATCTTCCTTGCGCCCATCAGCTGCTTTGATCAGGTGCTCGCTGAAGACCCCACCGTCAATCGGCTAGTACGTCCCGTGGCCTCTCTGCGTGCATGAATACCTGCTCACGAAGTTTATCCGCATTATCAGGAAGATTCTGTCCTCCTCTGGAAATCAATCGTCTCCAATCCGCTTTTGATGAAGACGAATATCGTGCTATTCCTGAACAAATGCGACATCCTCAAGGAAAAGCTCGACTCCGGCATGCGCCTGGCCGATTACATAGTATCTTACGGGAACAGGCCTAATGACTTCGAGAGCGCATCTAATTGTAAGCCGATCGTCGTTTCTCTGAGCACACGCCGTTGATCTACATGCTTGTTGGCAGATCTAAAGAAGAAGTTCGGGAGTATATACAAAGAGCAATCGCGACAACCCCGTCCGTTCTACTACCATCTCACCTCCGTGACTGTGAGTATCGTTCGTCCCATTGTCGCAGTGTCACATCCTGATCATGTCCGCATCTCTGCAGAATACGAAGACGACCGTGCTTGTTCTCCAGAATGGTATGCGCTACTCATCATAGCCCGTGTTTTCAACTCGGCTAACGGCGGTGGTATCTCTAGTTCAAGACATCGTGCTGAGACGAAACCTCCAAGAGGTCCAGCTCATCGCGTGATCTCCGGACACTCCTCTGGGTGAAAAACGGTGCCGTGCTCTACCGGCACGATGTAAATTGGAGATTCAACTGTACATGATATACCTCTCGTATCTCCTCGGTTCCTCGTTTCTGTCTGTTGTACTACTACTAATTTGCGGCGCTCACGCGTTAGTGGCTTCTTTTGCTCTTCTTGGACTGCGTAATGACTGGTTTGATCCCCGATTGCTGTTGCTTGTACTAAATACCTCTAATGATTCTGTTGCTCTGCTCATGTTTCCCGGTATGCCTCCCTCGTGCACAATCACTGCGTTGAGGACGCCGGTAGCATAAGCCAGAATGCCTGTGAATGGCTGGCCGCGCCAAGGCTCGTCACATGTAGTCACAGCGCGTCGACTGCCGCGTCGCCTCTTACCTCTGTCTAGCTCTGTATACGGCGCAGCGTCCTAGCTAATATCATATATTGTCTACATCCTCGTGCAATCTCTGAGTGGCTGTGGATACCTCGGGAGCTTCAAGCTAAACTGACCAGGAGATGCCCGGATAGTCGAAGCCTGAGACTAGGTACAGCGCAGCCTCCGGCTATAACCTATGCGTAGGTGTATAAACCGTAACGTACTTCTACAGATGCCCTGGAGCGCTGCGACCGTCTCGAGATCACCTCGTTTCTTGCCTCTTACCACGACCCTGCCTATTATCGGACGGCTGTGAGGCATCCCACAGCAGCCATGGACGATCCGCGGGTGTCGACGTGGTGCTATCGGTGCTGTCTTGATCCTGACCATAGCTGTAAGTTATCACCACCTAAAAGCTCAAGAGCAAGCACGTACTCATTCTCGGTATCCCTTTTACGCTTCCACAGTAAGTTTACTTCTACAGGCAGTGGTGAAGACGGGTCTGCTCACTTTTTTCCATTCCCTATGCCACAGGTACTTTTTCTAAGACCTATTCGGGGGCAATGGGATCGCCTTACGGTCCATTCGTCGCGTTGTCGTGCGGTTGAGGTGCGTGCTTGTTGAGTAGAGCCGGGTTAATTGCTGACGACTTCTCTGTTGCAGGATTTGAACATGTTGCGCGAGCCGCTTCTGGCATAAGTTCCCTTGTCTCTGAAGCGAGCCAGTCAGGCCTGCAAGTCAGTCATGATAGGTGCGAGGGAGCGACAGAGAGCGCCGGTGGGCAAGGACACGACGCGAGACGCGGTATACCAGAACCATGCATCTGCAAAAAGCAGAATGCGCCGGCTAGCTCTCAATCGTCTCAACTCTCCCAACAGTTGTTAACTCTCGCAGGGCGCTTGAGAGCAGTTGAGAGTGATTGAGAAACACGGGCCGAACATCTGCCGGCCTCATTCTGTGTCCATTTTTTTGTGCGGTTTCTGGTTTTGCAGCCTCAATAATCCGACTCTTGCCCCGGAAAAAGTTTCAAATCTTAGGGCTACTAGATAGCAGTGTAGATATGACCAAGTAGTAAGTTACGGAGGGCAGGACGAAGTTGAAAACACGAGAAAGCCCTTGTTACAGCAACAGGTGCGTCAACGAGCATTGTTTCGTACCGATTGATAGCCGATTACCACGTGGTACGTCCGAGAGAGTTGAGAGAGTTGAGAGCGACTCTCAACTGTTGTCAAACCCAGCTAGGTCGTTGAGAGGTTGAGAGGGTTGAGAGGGTTGCCAACTGCTCTCAACCACCTAAAGTTTTTGCAGATGTGTGGCGTCGTTCCCAGCTGTGATTAGGTCTGAAATCCAATGTCTTTGACGTTCAACTAGGTGTGAACGGGGCAGTATCTGACTTGATAAATGCAAATGCATTCTAAGTACGAGTAGCTGCGAGAGCGAGGCGCATTCACAGGTACTCAGAGCTGCGAGGGGCATCTGCATTAAACGTCCGAAATCTGAGTCCATTTGGACCTACATGACCGTACACGGACGCCCGATGCGGCCTATCCACCGAGTCCGTCTAGGTGCGAGGCTAATCACCATTCGCACCGCCACAGGGCCTTTCTACAGGCGTCCTCAACGCAGTGAATGTCGACTCAAATATCGAGGATTTTGACGCTCTCCCGGTTTTACGTAACCTTCAAAAGCGGAACGCCCACTTGCATCTGAATCTACATCTCTGTCTTCATAAGTACTACTTTGCGTGCAACCTCCTTATTTTGCCTCATAACTCGATCAAATCACTACCATGGCATCTCCAGAACCAGATGCCAGTTTTGCAGCCCTCCCATCATCTCTCCGGCGCAAAATCGATACCGCGTTCGATTCAGACGCGTACGCGGGGTCGGAGCCGAGCTCGAAGAAACGCAGACTCAACGGCGGGGACTCTGTATCCGCAGCAGCCCATGGGCCCGATTACAACACTCCTGGGGGATTCGAACTCGATGACACGCCAGGCGGCTTCGTCGACGAGTCTGCCGGCGGCTTCATCGCGTCGCCCCCGCCCTCCCAGCCGCAGATCCCGCTCTCCCGCATCCCCGCCGCCCTCGAAGCGCTCGGCCTCCACTCCGCCGCAGCTGACGACGAAGTGCTCGAGGTGTTCCGGAACGCGGCGTCGGGGTGGGGCAACAAGGCTTCGGACGAGCGGGAAGAGAAGGAGGAGGACGGCGCCGCAGTAGTGTCGCGGGACGACTTCCGTGCGGTATGTGCTGTCCTGTTTGAGCGCGAGGGCATGGATGTCGATCCTGGCCCGGAACCCGCGGACGCGCATGCCTCAGATGCGCTTGTCGCGCCCGACGCTGGCGGATTCGTCGAGGACGATGATGAACCAGAAGGCGGTGACAATGTTGATATAGAGGGAGATGACTACGAACAGTCCGACTTGTCCTCGCTGTCTGAAAGCGCGGGCGACAGCGCGGATGAATACCGCGAAGGACCCTCCTCTCGCCGTGTCCGCGGCCGGCCCAAGCGCCAGTCTTCCGCCTCGACACCCGACCGCTCCCTCCGTAAAGCTGCAGGGGGGCCGAAAGACCTGACTCCGAGCCAACGCGCCTCCGTTCTAGAAACATTTGCTCTTTTTTTCCCGGACGACGGGGCGAAGGCTGACCCCAAAGGGAAATCCGCGGCCGCGAAAGGCACTAGTACCTCTACTTCAGAAGACATTCGTTCGAAGCGTCTCACCCCTCGGGAGGTGCAGCGTGCGATGGCCGTGCTCAAAGAGAAGGGCACAAACGCGGAGGTCGGTTTCTCATGCTCATTTCTCCGCGATATACGTGCGTGCACATTGACCTATTTTGCATTGCGCGCAGATAACTGAGATGGTTGCGACGTTCTCGTCGCCGTCTGCTACGGGATCACCATCTATGGGACTTGCGGAATTCGAACGTATGATGATCGCATGCGGTTTGGTGTAATCAAAGCACCATACCGCCCTCACGCTCTCGCCGCCATGGCGCAAACACTTCATTCCTTTTGTCGTTGACGATATGGAGTTTTTTCCGTGCGTATCCCCTGCTTCCTCGATTACATATATCTTTCCGCTAGCATAGTTTCCGGAGCGTTCCCATGCAAGGATTGCCACTCGCGTATTTGCTCAGCACTCAGTAAACACATATTCACTCGGACATTCACAATGTACAATAGCCGTTGTACAAATGGACAGCAGGACGTACAGCGACATGGCAGAGCATCATCAGAGCAGCGTCTTGAGGAACTCACGGATCCCCGTCAGTAGGCACCCGCAGCTTCATCAACGCCTCCATCTCATCCCACAGCAGGGTCTTCGAGTGTCCCGTCGGTACAGTGTATCGTCTCGTTCATGAGGCCGGCCAGTTCGACGGCCTTTGGCCGCAAGTAGCCATCGTATGATGGGCGGAGGCTCATGATCTGAAGTCTGGAGGGAGGAGGAGGTGGGTGAGCGTCGCAATGCATGAGCAAGAAACACTGAGCACTTACAGCCTTTCGCCGGATTCGTGACAGATGTATCCTTTCCATTTGGGCTTTGTACAAATTTCGGTGGCTGCAATATACGATACTGCAGTGCTAGCGGATAAGAACAGTTTAATGTGCCTGCAAACGATCGTCAACTGAATACTATGGACAGGAGGACGAGCATCTGAGTAGACTCACTCCCTCGTATCCCTCGGTGTCCGCTCGTCGCAGAGGATCTCGCACTTACGCCAAAAAGCTAGCATCGACGCTTCGTCATGCCCATTCGGCTACTCTGAGAGATTGACAGGATCCCTAGACCACTCTGCTTTCACTTCGTCCCACATGTCCTCGATGACGCGCCACCTGCCGCCGGGATAGCGGTTGCGCAGCCATTCGGACGCGATCTCGCCTAGAACGCAGTAGTGGACGTGTTTCTCGATGGTTGCTTGTACGGCTGCGTCGGGCTGGCGGGCCCTACGTTGCGCAGGTTGCTTTAAGGCAGTTCGTTGAGCGGCAGGGCCAGTGGCCTTGCGTGTCCTGGAAGTCCTGGATTCGCGCGGCATGAGAGAGGTGAACTACGAGCTAGTGCAGGGAATGATATATGGCTGTTTGACGGGATACTACTAAGGGTTGAGTATGAGTTTCAAATTGGAGTAGTGATGGTTCTGGGCAAAGAGACGTTCGCGGTGGTGGCTGCATCCCAAGTCCATCACGCGGCAAGCAATGACGCCGCGGACATCGAACTTTGTACTCCTAAAAAGTCTCCCACAACCGCCAGTTTGGGACGCGAATGTCTGAGCCGGCAAAGTTGGAGCGATCGGCGAGTGCGTACATATTAACATACGTGCTTCAAGCTTCAAGAGTGCTAGTGGCAGAGACAACATGCGTGCAGTGTGACAGTCGCAAAACAAGATTGCAATTCGACAGCAAGGGGGTACAGTACAGAGCGTTGACGATTAGAGTTCTACTAGTAGCCTCATTCCATTTCGAGTCTTATCGCCAAAAAAAGCGGTCATCGGTCATCGCATCTAAGTAACACAACGGCAAGCGCACGACACACAAAGCCATACACAAATAAATGCAAAAAAACAAGGGAAAGCAAAATCACCCAAGGGAACGCGAATCACCCGCTCCCGATCTCATTATACCGCGCAATGCGCAGCTGCTGGCTCGGCGGTACCGCGCGGTCCTCGAGGCCGTGCGGGTGCCCGCCGGCGAGGATGCCTACGCGCTGCATCGCGAGGAGGTTATGCGCGGCATTCGAGTGGTCATACACGCCGCCAAAGAACGCCGTCGTCGCGTCCTTGCCGATGTGCCGCACGAGCAGGTGCTGCCCGCCGGGGTGCTCCTCGAGGAAGCCCGAGACGTCGTGGATGAAGCCGGAGATCAAGATCAGCGGGCGTTGCGCACTCTGTTCTTGGACTGATGATATATGTCAGACTAGGATATGTGGAAGAAAATAGAGGGGGGGGACGCACAGGAGTCCCAGCTGATGACGGGGAGGTCGTTGTTATCGCTGGGCCACTCGATGTGCTCCTGCGTCTCACGCAACTTCTTGAGCTGCATCGTGAGCTGGCCCTTGCGGATCTCGTTGTCACGGAACGTCTTCAGGTGGCTGGCGAGGCCGAGCTGCTTCGCGGCCCAGATGAACCACTTGGTGGGGTCGTACTGGTACCACCTGATCGCATTCCGGTAGTCTATAGGGAACTGGTGGTGGAAGTTGTGGTAGCCCTCGCCGATCGTGACGAGTGCGGTCGCGAAGTGGTCCCTCGGTGTGTGCTTGTCGTCGAAGGGAGACTCGCCGAGCCAGTGCGCGAGCGAGTTAACGAAGAAGGTCGACTGTAGAACATTATATAATTGAAACGGATAAATACTTAAAGAGAACTCACGTGGTGCACAAACAGCAAACGAACAACACCCGCATACACATATCCGCCCTTGTAATCTCCCCACAGCAGGCCAGGAATAATTGTAGGCACGAGGAAAGCGAAGATGAGGATGAGCAGGATGTAGTGCTTGTGTTGCCAGCGGACAACGGCATCGTGCGTGAGGTCACTGACATCCGCGACACCGGGCTTGCGCCGCGGCTTCATAAGCATCCACCCAAGGTGCGCGTACATGAATCCCCTATGCGCGTTATACGGATCGAGGTCCGTGTCGATGTAGCGGTGGTGAGCGCGGTGACCACGCGACCACCACTTGATGGAGCCCTCGACCGCACCCGCAGCCGCGACGGCGAGGAAATATTGGAGGGGTTTCGATGCGTTATACGATCGGTGCGACCACAGGCGGTGGTACCCAGCCGTTATGCCTGTCGGTGTGTTACCGCGAGCACGGCTGTTTATGGCATGTTACGCTTACCGAGCCCAGTGACAAAGTAGTAGAATACGGAGAACAGCGCCGTCTGCCACCGCAGCTTGGTGTGGTAGGCGCCGATGATGCCGATAATGGGCGTCACGCATAGAATAACAACGTTGAGCCAGTTGAGCTCCGTGTACCAGTTGCTCCAGTTGATTGGTGGGAGTGGTTTCTGGTTCTTGAGGAGGTACGAGGTATAGTTGTCCGGCATGTCTTGGTCTGCCGGCTTTTCTTTCTCGACAGGCGGTGTGTGTACGGACGACATAGCGATGGTGGTGGTGGTGGTGAAAGACGACGGCGACGAGGGAGTGGAAGCTGGCCCTTTTAGAGCCTGTTCGCAACCTGTTCGGCTAAAAAGATTTGGCCATGTTCTTTCCTCCAAATGAGAGAAACCAGTGCTAGGGGTACTCGGCGATGTCTGTTACTTTTTGTGACTGATAATCAACTAGATGCTGGGGATCAGAGGACGAGAATAGTAGGCTCACTCTCTTGTATCCTTCGGGGTGCGTTCGTCGCAGAGGATCTCGCATTTACGCCAAAAGGCTAGCATCGACGCTTCATCATGACCATTCGGCTGTACTGAGAGATTGACAGGATCCCTATACCACTCTGCTTTCACTTCGTCGTTAACGTTGAATGCTGAGGTTCAGTCCGGTGTATCGATGGAGCTATTAGTGTAAGCATGGAGCTGGTCGCGGTTGTGGCTGCATCCACGGTCCATCCAATGACGCCGCGGACATTGAACTTTGAATTCCCACTTCCAAAAGGGCAGGCGCCACAGTTGCGCCAGAGCCAAGAGTGAGCCAAGGCCCAACGATCGCTTCAGCTTTCGGTCGCGTTGGGCGTATCTCCCTGCCGAATTGCCAAAATCGACCCGGTCCATCGCTTTAGAGCTCCCAAATTGACTGTCCTTGTAGTGGATCAATAGTTTCTCCTTAGACTCGAGTTTGAGGTTTTTTGCTGCTCGCCGGCGCGTCTGGCATCGCGTGTTCTCGGTTCTCGAGGCATGACGAGGGGATTGCAACGAGATACAGCAATGAGGTGACGGTAGATCCACTGTTGTCGTATAGCTACACGTTTTGGTGCACCGGGGGGTTGGGGTCACGCGTCGGTGGGCTCCCATTGATGTCGCGGGATGTTGTTCAATGAACCGTTCGACGAACTCTTGTTCCGTATATAACATCGCAGAATTTCTGGTGATATTCAATCAAACAACACGGTGAGCGATGAGCATAACCTGGAAGCGTTACATACCTTGGAATATGTACGCCGACACGACTAATCCTCTCCGTCGGATGGGACCCAATTGTCGAGCCGCGTGCCTTTCCACCAAAGTCCAACCCGGCCAACCACCTCACTCTCGGATCCATCGACTGTGGGATCAGCGCTACTGGCCCGTCGCTCCCACCTAGCCTCCATTTCTCCGCCTAAGAGACCGTGCTTCCCACCAAGGGCCGGATTCCAAAACGCCGCGCCCAGCTCCTCGTCTGTGACTGTCTCTGTCCCTTGACCTCCCTCCGATTCATGAGCCGGGGGTACGTATAGTAGAAAGAATGGAACCGGGGAGGACTGCGCACGCAGAAGAGTAGACTTTGTAAATCTTGATTCTGAGATGAGCAGCGCGACAATCGGATAGCCGTGCCCTTTCGTGTCCTCTCCACGTTCTTGAGTAGAGCGTAAGGCCGAAGACGGGGTCGCAACATCCGGAGACGCGACGAAAGAGGGCGCCGGGGACATATGTCGATACAGCACCCCTTCCATCTCGCGCACGTAGTTCGGGCCCATCTTCTTCTTCTCCGCCTTGCACTGTGCCAGGACGCGCAGTCGTCTTCGCCCGCCATCTGCCAGCGTAACTCCCTGTCGGTCGAGCGGGGGCAGCCACCACCAACCTTGCAGGTCGATGCCTCCGTCAGATTTCCCGCCTACGCGTCGTAGCGACATGGACATGCGTTGTTGGAGAAGTTGAAGACATTTCTGTTCGAAAGCGACGCCTCGGTGAACGGTGGACAGTTGTGGGATGCGCATAAGCAGTTTTCATATCATAGCCTTGGCGACAAGCGCAGAAACTTGAAGTTGAAGGCTGAGGGCGGCCCGGGGTTCCGTAGAGAACGAATTTGCGGCGTACGCCACATCTGTTCAATCACATGCCTTTCCTCCTCCATCGCACCAATTATTGCGGTTTCATGTCTACCTCATCGTTGTGCACGACGACCACGACCATCTGCTCGACGACGACGGCACTGAGCACGACGGCGAGCAAACTTAACGCTGCGCCGCCATGGCCATCTTGTCGAAACCGTTCCCGCCATCTTCGCGGACCCCGCTCATCGTCCTCTTAGCCTCACTTCTACTGTTGCGTGGCCGTATCGCCGACTTTCCCCAAGCACTCGTGTCCAAATTAACGCATGTAGCTCGAAAGAGGAATCTCACTCCGCAGGAGCTCGCAGAGGCGTTGCAGCAGGTCTATGTCAAGGGCGAGGACGGCAGCAAGACCCTTCTCGTGCCCTACCGCGACAAATACATATCCAAGGTGAGCGTTGTGCAGTGATTCCACGAACGAAACCAACAGTTTAGCAGATACCAATATACCCCATCACCCCCGAGAAATTCGTCTCGGATGCGTCGCACTTCCCCCCGCTCCCGACTGCTGCACAGCAGAAACCGAACATCGACGGCTCCTTCCTCCGCCAGCTGCGTGCCATCCTGTTCAGAGTCGTCATCCCCTCTTGGCGCTCCAAGGAGGCCATGATAGTCGTCCTGCACTCCTTCTTTCTAGTGCTGCGCACCGTGCTCAGCATCATGGTCGCGCGGCTAGACGGGCGCATCGTAAGGGATTTGGTGCGTTCGCCGCGTGCTATCGCGACACGACAGAGCTGACGATGCAGTAGGTCAGTGCGAATGGAAGGGGCTTTGCAAAGGGCCTCGGGCTTTGGTTCCTGCTTGCGGTGCCGAGCACATACACCAACTCAATGGTGCGTACGCCCCGCTACACGGGATCTTGCGATACTCAGCGGAACGTAGATTCGACATTTGCAATCCAAGCTGTCTCTGCGTATCCGCACGCGTCTGACCCGCTACACACACGACCTCTACCTCTCTTCACAGCCTTATTTGCGGTACGTGCGCGCAATCACCTGTCCTCCTGTGGTCGTTCATCAGTGCCCAGCTACTACCGCATCGGACACGAGGGCGGTCTCGAAGGCGTAGACCAATACATAACCGCAGACGTAGAAAGCTGGGCGGAAGCGCTCGCAGGGCTCTAGTGCGTCGTCTCCCCCGCATACCCTAACACACCCACGGCTGATCCATCATCATCATCAAACACACAGCGGCAACATCTTGAAGCCCTCGCTCGACATCGTCCTGTTCACGTCGCAGCTCTCCCGCTCGCTCGGCTTCCGCGGCACGGTGCTGCTGTTCGGGAACTACTACGCGACGGCGTCGATTTTGCGCGCTGTGACGCCGGCGTTTGGTCGCCTCGCGAGCGTCGAGGCGCGCCTTGAGGGCGAGTATCGCGCCGGCGTGGGGAGAGTGGGGCGTGAGGGCGAGGAGATCGCGTAAGTGCCCCACTGCCTATCTGTCGCCTTCGTCCTGACGCGACGTGCAGATTCTACGATGGCGGCGCCCGGGAACGCGACATCCTCACGCGGGCGTACATGCGGCTGATCAAGCACGTCAATTCCATCTACAAGGTGCGTTCTCTCCATGACTATGCTCTCCCGGACTAAAGACAGTGTACAGATTCGCATCGCCTACGAATGGACGGAGGACTACGTGATCAAGTACCTCTGGTCCGCTGCTGGGTACGGCTTGATAGCAGTGCCCCTGCTCCTGACCGCACGGACGCGCGGTGTCGGCGTTCAAGCAACGCCAGCCGAGAGGGCTGCCGGCGGAAAAGAGGACGCCGTCGCGCACCGCACAGAATGTAAGCCCCCGGCAATTCCCGTCCCCGCGCGCGACGCTGACAGCTGCACAGCATACATCTCGAACCGCCGGCTGCTGCTCTCCCTGGCGGACGCGGGCGGGCGGCTGATGTACGCGTACAAAGACCTGCTCGAGCTCGCGGGCCTCACGACGCGTCTCTACACGCTCCTCGCGACGCTGCACAACCTCCCGCCGCTGCCCTCCGGCACCACGGACGCGGACGGCGCGATCGAGCTCCTCGACGTCGACGTCGCCATCCCGCCCACCGGAGGGGAGAATGCGCGGACGCCCGCACTCGTGAAGGACCTGGCGCTGGTGCTGCGCAAGGGCGAGCACCTGATGATCACAGGCAGCAATGGCGTCGGGAAGACCGCTGTCGCGCGCGTGCTCGCGGGGCTGTGGGCGCCACAGGGCCCGCTGAGCTCACTAAAGCGGCCCGCGGCGTCTGAGAACGGGCGCCCGAGCGTGTTCGTCGTGCCGCAGCGCGCGTACATGGTCACGGGCAGCCTGCTCGACCAGGTGATATACCCGCACTCGTACGCGGAGTATCTGGAGACGGGGCGGACGGAGGAGGAGTTGAGGGAGATCCTGGAGGCGGTGTTTTTGGCGTATTTACCGGAGCGGGAGGGCGGCTGGGAGACGAGGAAGGAGTGGAGGGACGTGCTGTCGGGAGGGGAGAAGCAAAGGGTTGGCGGTTTTGTTTTGCTCTTGCGTCAAAGTTCGTGTGCTGATCTGGGTTTCCAGATGGGTATGGCTAGGGTATTTTATCACCGACCGAAGTTCGCTATCCTTGACGGTACGATACAGCACTCTTCCATTATACGCCTCTGATCTTAACAAATACTCATTCAGAATGCACAAGCGCTGTCTCGAGCGACGTCGAGGGGCGCATGTATGAGCACGCGAAATCTCTGGGCATCACGCTCATCACCATATCCTTGCGGCGAGTTCCTTCCCTTCCTCAAAACTCCTCCCATTGAGCTAACCTTTGGACTTGTCTTACAGGCCCTCTCTGACGAAATATCACAACCAGCTGCTCACCCTCCCGGGCGACGGGTCCGGACGCTGGGCGCTGTCGCGCATCGGCACGGCGGAGGAGCGCATGGGTATCGACCGCGAGATCCTGACGCTGGAGAAGAAGCTCACGGAGGTCGACGCGTGGGAGGGACGCGTGAAGGAGCTCGATGGGCTGTTGAGTGCACAAGACGTTGATGAGGAGACGGAGGTGTACAAATTGTAGTCGGAGTAATTGGATTGTACGCTATGATTGTTGCTATTTAATTATTGTATCCATCCAAGGGTGTGCGGAACTGTAAGTTGTAAACTACAGCATCGCGCTGGAAATATATACCGGGTATGTATGGGCTAGATGATATGTATGAAATGGATTTGGAGTTGGCGGCTGCGAGTGGAGGCCAGAGGTATTCGCGACTGGATCTTAGGCACAGCTTAAACATGCGTGCCTATGGCTACATTCAAGTGTTCCCCCTAGCGGACAGCCATTAGGATGCGATAATTAGAAGTAGCGTGTCCGTTTAACTGGGCGGTCGCGTATGTCCTACGGCGTCAGGCGCGCGTCAATTTCCGTCGCGTACGCATGGTTCAGATTATGGCACTAACCTCTATCTCCCTACGAACTTTGGTCTCCACTTCGTCTTGTAAGAACCGCAAATCGTCCTCGAGGTCGTCCGTCTCGGAATGGAGGTCCTGCCGCACGCTCTCGATGGTACCCGTAAGTGTGGTATAAACCATCATGGTCGCAGCCTCGACCTCCTCGATGTGCTCTCTGAGAGACGCGACGACCGTCCCCAGCTCCTGCTCGCTCTCCGCCTTCGCGTCGTCCACTGCGGTCTGTGCCTCGTCCTTGGCGTCTTCAATCTCACCGCGCAGTTCCTCTACGTATCCTTCTATTTCGGCCCTGAGCTCCTTGGCGGTTCTGCTGCTATTCTTCCGAATCGCGTCCATATCCGCCTTGAGGACGCGTATTTCCGCGTCCTTCGCCGAGAGAGCGTCGCGTAACGCGTGTATCTCCGCGTCCTTGTCGCGAAGCTCTTGCTGCGTTGCAGTCTGGCTCTCGACGAGCTGGCGTAGGATAGCATGGAGAGCTGGGTCTTTGACGGTAGACAAGTCAATGTGCACCATGACGATTTTTGGTGTTTCTCTGGGGTACTTGAAGCTGCAAAGTTGCAAATGAGACTACAGGAAGGGGGTAAATACTGTCAGTAAATATAGGGACAAGACCATTTTGATTCCGAGTCTCAGATCTCAGACGCGCCACCGTGACATCTTCGTCGCCGTCTCGCGTCGCAACCTACTTCAAATCGCAACTTGCACTTCGCCTGCACGCCCATCTTCGGTCTTCCTTAATGTCAGAACAAAGCTATGTGAGTTCGCGTAGAATGATAGCTATCCAAGACAATACAGCCACCTCACAGTGGTCGTCGATGTCGGTGCGCCCGGGCAGCAAGTCGCCTCTCATTTTTACACCTGTGACACGTTCGATTTCCCGTAAACATCGATGGGTCAAGCCTCAAGGACGATTCAAGGAGCCTCAAGGCCTCATGCATGCATGGAATGAACGAAAACTGCAAAGAACATTTTCAAGAATTCCAGAAAACGAAATTTCCCATGACAGATGCCCCTCTGTGCTCCTTCGTCGCTTGCATTTCACCCTCATCGCACTTTAGATGGCGTTTGGCATACTGGTTTTGGTTCATAACATTCACCTCGTCTGAGAAATCCCGTCCGGCTTCTGTTGTCGTTGGGGGACCATATATAACGGCTCCAATTTCGTGCCGTGCCCAATGGCAGACATTCCCGACGAATCCCCCCCTAAAACGCTCTCCCAGCGTGCCAGCGGCATATTTACGCGTGCATTCAGGATGAACTGGTCGTCGAAGTACAAGGACAGGGTCCCGGAGGATGCAGAGGCTGTCCAAGGTGAGTGTGCGCCCATTGTTGGGTCGACGGAAGCAAATGGCTGATTAACGCGCGAAAGCCGACGACGAGGGCTACGACGAGCCCTCTGGTTCCGGGGTCAATTCGAGTGGGTCTTCTCTGCAAGTCCCAGTCGCTGCCGGTGGTCCCATCAAGAAAAACGCGTCGGAGGGCTCGATCTTCTCGCAAGTGAGTGACTGACGCCTTTGTGTTTGCTTTCTATTGTTAACTCTATGTGATAGGCGTCGGACTGGGGCGATGCAGACTTGACGGCAATCATGGCTGCCATCCCAGACGAGATCCTGAGTGGGGAGACAGAGGTGTACAAGGCCGATAGTTGCTATTCCGACTCGGACATGGACGAGGCGATCCGCTGCGCGCCCATATCATGTGGGTTCCCTCCTCTGCTAATATGTAACACCTTTGCTAACAACGAGCAGTCCCAGAAGAAACGGCAGACGCAGGCCCGGTGCTCTCGGGCCCGTCGAACATCAGCCTCTCGTCGTCAGACCCATCCAACGTCGCCTCCGCAAGCTCTTCTCAATCAAACAAGAGCAAAGGAAAAGGCAAAGCAGAGACATATGTCCCCGCTATCGTGACGCGCTCCCCCACAAAATCCCCGCGCACGCCGAAAGCCGCAGCCCAGGCCGCCCCCGCGCCTGAGACCCATTCCGCTCTCGGAAAACGCAAGGCCAGCGACCGCCCCGATACGCCTGGCCCCTCCCGCCCAAGCAAAATCGCAAAACCTAACAGCCGACCGCTCATGAACCTCAGCGACCCAGAAGAGCCGTTCATCGTCGTAAGTCTCCGTACGTTCCATGAAAATAAGTTCCTCGGATCCTGAAATTGAACTGCACAGGCATACGATCCGAAGATTCAGAGATGCATGGACGCGCGTGGCCTGGAAGTCGGCGTACAGTGGGAGATCGCGCGGCTTGTCGCCTCCGGGCGCCTCCACTACGATAACATTACGATCGCAGACCTCGACAGGCTGAAGGGCCCCAACGCGAAGGCCGCACCGCAGGTCCTCGAAATCCTCCTCAATGTCTTGAGGGACGCGGACGCGAAGGAAGCGAAGGCCAATGCTTTTGCCAGAGAGGAAGCAGCGAGGGTATGTCGGTGCGCGCGGTATGTGTTAGGAGCGCTAACCGAACATTGTACAGTCGCCGTGGGATGCCCTTGACCAAGAGCTCGCGGCACGTCGCTTAGATCCATGCGGTGCTCTGGGCTTCAATCCCGATACTCCCCCACAATACTATGGCGGAAACATACGCTTCGGTGGCGCGCTCGTTGAACGAAGCAACAACCAGTATGAAATCACGCTTGATCCCCTTACAAAAGGCTCGTCGTGCCGGTTTCTGAGACGGTTCGGGTCAGACCGCATCATGGTCGTCAAGATTCCCAAGAAAATACTCAACAAACCTCGCAATGACCTCGAGAAATTATTCATTGGACGTGCGCTCATCGTCGGTGGCCGAGTATTTCGTGCTTTGTACGCGAAGGATACGAACGTGTTCTTTGTGGAGGTCGATGAAACCATTGTCTACAATCCTGCGACTAACAACATTCGCGTGTCGCCCTCGACGCGCCCCCCTAATCCGGCCGGGCCGCTGTCATTCTTCGGTTACATTGACTGGTTCAATCCTCTCGGTGTCAACAGCAAGCAGGTACGTGCTCTTACTCCCTGTCGCGAAGATTCGTATTAATAGGACGCGCCCTTTCGTAGATGTGGTAAGTCTCTGTTTGGCACGACCCTTACTATTCTATTGTGAACGACACTCAATTTACGGTGTCTTTTAGCTCGAAATGGAGTACGCGTTTTGCATTGGCGTTTTCGAACTCAGTGCCCGGCATTGAGTTGGATCCTTCTGATATCCTGCCAGAGCCAGACATCGGTTCGTGCCTTAAAGTTGCATATGATGCTTTCACTGATCACACATTCCAGTCTCTTCGGACTCCGACATGACGGATGGATGTGGTTACGCCAACAAAGCCTTGTTGCTGAAGTTACGTGACTCCCTCGAACTAGACAAGGCCCCCACTGCTGTTCAGGTCCGAGTGAAAGGCGCCAAAGTTGGTTCCATTCAGCGTCGGTGCTTTGAGGCTCTCCGTATTGACTCTGTTTTGCGATGCAGGGCCTTCTTTTGCTCCATCCGACAGACGACAGCCCTACTCCTCGTGTCTGGATCAGACCCTCGCAAAACAAAATCAACTATCCACCCGAAAAACCGCTTGATCGAGCTATGTGTATTGTCGACGTTCTGCGCACTTCTCACTTGCGGTCGCCAGCGCGGTTGTCCGCGGAGACCCTGGTCAATTTTGCAGAGAACGGTGTTCCCCATTCGGTGTTCGTCCAGCTGTTCCAGGACAGTCTAAAGGAGATTGTTGACAGCCTGTTGACGTGGGAAGGGCCGTTTGCGATGGAGGACCTGTGGGCAACGGTCGCACGGATTGGTGGGGTGATGATGGAACGGCGCGCCCGCGAGAACGTAGGAGAAGCACGTGCGAAAGGGTATGGTGGAGATAAGGACCGCGACGACAATGTTCTCGACGACGACGACGAAATCGACAACGCCGCCGATGCACGCTCTACAGCGTGGTGGGATGACCCCATCAGTGGTTGCCCGTCGGGGCTCGAGGAGACGGTGATGTGTCTACTTGAGTCCGGGTTTACTCCGCAGAACTGCCCCGTCTTGAGGGAAAAACTCATCAAAGTCATCGAGAAAGTCATCAAACGATACGTTCTGAACTACAGGATCGATGTTCCGATGTCCTGTACCGCTTTCATTGTGCCGGGTGCGTGAGTATGCTTAGTGGTTTGGCCTCCCTTTAGCTGATAACTTCGCAGACCCGTATGGCGTCTTAGGTCCGGACGAGATCTACGTCAGAAGCTCACATTCCGAATTCAACACTGCAGACGGCCTTGCCAGTGACACTCTTGTCGGCGATGTCTTGGTCTGTGGTCACGTTGTGGTGTGGACGCAGTCTTTCTTACCATGATCTCCCTTTGTTAGATTACTAGGCACCCGTGCAAGGTTCCCACCGACACGCAAAAAGTATGTGGCTTTTTTTGGTACGCAAGGCCCGTATTTATGTTGTCTCTCCTACAGGTTCGGGCAGTTGACAGGCCGGAGCTACGAATGTATACGGATGTTATCGTGTGCTCCGTGCAAGGATATCGTAGGTTCGCTGACCTTCTCGCTGGTGGTAAGCTGCTTCTCGCTATCGCCTCATTTACCGTGGACGCTCGCTGAATGGGATCAACAGGTGATTACGATGGCGATAAAGCAATCCTGACTTGGTACCCTCCAATCGTCCAAGCGTTCCGGAACGCCGATCTCAAGTATTCTTTCGAGCCTCCAGAAGTTGCTGCCGCATTTTCGTGTGACCCCGAAAAAGTCGCGGACCTGCTTCAAAAAATCGATGCGGAGCCTGTGCAGGTTCAGATCCAGGAAGTACAAAAATACCTGCTGGGTGCCATCCAGGATACGTCTCTTGTCGGTATCTATTCGACGCTGCACGAAAAGAGTAGGCTCTGCCTCGCCGCTATCTCCCAATATCTCATATTCATGCCTTGCATCTAGCGACCTACCAGCTCGGCTACTTTCATGCCGTGACAATTCGACTTGCGTACATGTACGTTTCGTTTCCGTTGAGCTATCAGGCTATGCTAACAATAACCTGCCCAGGTTTTGCAAAGTCTTGGATCGGTACAAAAGTGGACTGATTCTCCGTCACCAAGTCAAACTGGCTGATCAGGCATTTGCGTTCAATCGACGCCTTCCGTGGAAAGCCGAATCGGAAGATAACCACGAGGGTAGAGACCAACTCTTTCTCGTACGCGAACTCCCGAGGTTTGTGATGGACACAATCCGGACGGAAGCTATCAAGGAGGGGGCTGCGCAGACAGCGAGGGTGCAGGCCCAATGCGCAAAGGCCAACGGCCTTCTAGACGATGTGCTCGTCGCTCCGTGGCGGGAGGCCGAGGACATTGCCCGCCGCATGTCTGAGGCGCACAACGATTTGGGCGAGCGTGCTCTCTCGGCGATCAGAAGCCATGTCGAGAGAGTGTACGAGGAACACGGGCGGCGTGTGAAAGAGAGGGCCTTCACCTCGAAGCACATTATCATTCGCCAAGACATCCTTCGCAGCCTGTCGCAGGAGTTTGCGTCGAAGCCTACTGTGGACGACCTATTCATGGGCAGGGCCCAGATTGCTCGCTACAGAGCATCGTACGCATACCTCTATGACTTCAAAACGTCGTCCAAGGGCTGGAGTCGATTTCCCTGGGACGTCGCAATGCGGGACCTTACTGCTATCAAGGCAGACGCGGAAGGCAACTCGAAAACAATCACCGAACGTTTCCATGCCCGATTTTTCCTCAAGCATTCGTCCACTCGCCGTTCTTGAATATTGTCGCACTTTGCGACCCACTTGTCCTTCGAAACCTATCTATCCTCTAGCCTCTGTTGTTGTTTTCGGAACCAAGATACCACCCTGCATCTTCATACCGGATTTTGTTGCAATTTTCCTTGGTTGTTGTTTTTTTTGGTTTTCATCCAGTCCTATCATTGCATGTCTATACATATATCTTGTTCCTCTTCTTGCATGTCCTTGGATTAGAAGTCGTACTCCGTCCTCTTATTGTGTATCATCCCCGACTATACTTAAAGTATATAACACCTGTACTGTATCAATAGGAAACATCTACTTTGTTCACTCTGCGGGCATTGGCGAGGCCAACTATGATTGGTGGTGCCTCAGGCGTAGGATTATTCGAGCGCTCTAGCAGTCGGACATTTTGTTATATTTGACACCGTGGTCGTACAGCCAAATGGACGCGAATAACAACAGATGTGAACCTTTCACCGCTTCAAGAACAGAAACACAATCCAGAGCCTGACGAGACATGCTCAGACAGTGTAACCCGTAATACCGTCGTAGTCTACAAAAAAGATATCGTTAGCAAGATCAAACAACTTCACAGCCGAGCAACATACTGGAAGAACCGGCATCACCGCCGCTGGTAGTCAATCCAGACCAATCCCAAGTGCCAGTCTATCAAGCGGCAAGAATGAATGCATAATCAGTGATGAGCGAACGGGATTGAAGGAAGAGTGGTATGGGCCGGACGTACGCAGAGGTCTCCACAGAGGACATAGACCCGGTCTGCACCGGAGTTGACGGATACGGTGTTCGTCCCCGTGAAGGTGACGGGCCCGAGAGTGACACCGTTCGACGGTGTGCCCGTGGGTGAACCATTCTTGGTAACAAAGTCAGCATATGCATTCACTAATTGCGTGAAGCAAGATCCATTCGCACCTCTGTGGGGAAACACAGGCGTAGCGTTAGCGTTTCAGAAACTTATACTCGAGTATAGCATCGAAAAACACGAACCATAATCCTGCTCAATGACCACACCGTAATCTGAGATTCCCGAGACTTTGTTGCCCGTGTATGTCACGTCAGTGACTTCGTGCAAAGGCCAATCAGTGAATAGTCAATCCGTTTGAATCCGAAGGGTACACACCGGACGCGTCGGTAGCGTCATATACGGTCTACGCAGTGGATAGGTAAGTCAAGGTCCCTGTTACATGCCGAGAATTGTGTTCGACGCACCTTGATCCTGAGCCCGTTGGCGCTGTCCGTGACTGTATTGCCCGAGATCGTCACGTCTGACACAGTCTTGCCCGAAGCAATTGAGCCGATGGAAATTCCGTGACCTAAACAAATTAGCGGCAGCAGACCGATGAGTATCTGTGCATTTTATAGTTTGTGCCAATACTGACCTCCGGAGCAAGTCTTACACGGCCACGATGAGTGTCAGCTAACTTAGCGGTGGAAGGATAATAAAACGTACATTGTCGCTGAAGGTGATGCTAGATCCAGAGTTGATTGCCTATAAACACATAACATATCAGTACAGCGAGATAACGCTGGGGATGACTGGTTTGGACTCACAAGACAGTCGTCTTGGTTCTTGCATGTGTTACCAGTGATAGTCACGTCGCTCGCTGAGACGTCGAAGCAGTCCGTCTAGCGTTGCCGATGAGCATGCCTCTGCAGGCAAAGCAGGAAATACATACGTTGTGTCCCCCTCCGCTGTCTCCGGCAGACTGCATCGTCCCGCTGTGAGTCCGATAGCTGATCACCAGGTCGATGGAGGAGTACTCACGTCGTCAATGGTGACTCCAGAGATGGTCAGCTTCGCGGTACTGCCTACACTGAGAACGTGTGCGGGGCTCTGCATCATGCACGTCAGGATGCGGATGGACAAAGAAAAATGATAGCAGTTTACGTTGAGCACTTTCTGTAGATGCCAAACCCGGGACACGTCAATGGAACACCCAAAAACCTGCAATCATAGTAGACACGTACGACGTTCTTAAACGTTCCTCCTCCCTTCGAGATCTTCAGCATTGGGTGCTAACGTAGCAGAGATTCAGCCATCTGCGTAAGCAAACACAGAATCATAGGTGCAAGTAGCGACGCACAGGTTTGGTGACACCTCCATTTGTGCCTTCGCCGTCCCAATAGCTCGCCCCCTGCCCATCGAATGTGAAGCCCCCACCGTTGAATGTGAAAGTCCCGTCGCTGGAGGATGTCCCGATCTGGAAGAGCGGTCCTATATGTCGAGTATGTGGATGCAGGTCTTGTGCACTCAAAACTAAAAGCAACTAACCGGCCCAGTCTTTCACTGCGCTCATTATGTCAGTAGAAAGGCGCAGGGTGATAGCGAAATGATGCTTACCACCGAAGGTGACATCTCCGAGCAGGTTCACGGTTGTGCCAGACGCAAGGCCTGTCAACTAAGCATGTACATCGTGCGTTAGACAGGTGACCTGCCAAGTTGCAGGAGTAAAAACATACCGCCAAGGTTTCGCCAGCAGTCATCGTGAAGGATTCAACACTGTTGCGATGCGGTAAGAATGAGGATCGCGCACAAGCGGACATTGTGACCTACTTGATTGTTGTGCATGCCAGGTTGTCAGAAGTGATATCACTGTATAAAATGACATATAGTGAGTAATAGTTCGAACAGCAAGCAAGTGCGCCAAGAAAAGTAAGCAATTCACCTAGCAGAGGAGATGGTCGCCGTGCATCGTTTCCCGATCTTCTCCGTTTCCGGCTCCGGTGCGGGTGCTGGGCTCGCGAACACCGAAAGCACAGAGGCGAGGATAATCAAGTTGAGGATAGCCATAACGATATTCCTGAACGCTCAAAGGGAGGTCGTTGAAAACATCCAGCAGCGTAAAGTCGACTTTTATACCGTCCTCGTTCCTCCGTCGCGAAGTATACGGCACCGTGAAAAACGACGGCCCGGCTGCTCAACGGTCTTGTGCCAGGCAGTCAATAGCTGTGGTCATTGGCGCTTCTCTGAAGAGGGATGCGGAGGATTAACGGAAAGAAAGAGGGAGTCGTGGCCATAGCATTGCATGCGGGATCAATGCACTCACCAGTAATTCGGCTCCGCAACGCATCAGAGGATGAGAATCCGCGAGGACACTTGGCGGAGTCCGTGGGTGGTTAATTGCTAGCAGTGGCACTGCTGCTGGGAGAGCAGTGCACGTTTCTGTAAAAAAAAATCACGACGAGGGCAGAAGTAAAAAACATCACTGTATGTATAGCCCGCGATGTCTAACGGATACCGAGTGGTTAGCTAGAGCGCATGTAGAAATTCTAATACATTCAGAGACACACCAAAAACCGAGGCCCGCTGCTCTTTTTCGTTGTGTCTAGAACCATGCAATTGAAGCCGGAGAAGGACAAGTGGTCTCGTAGCAATGCAACGGCGGCCACGAGATGAGAAATGGCCACGCGCTCCCCAATTGAAAGACTACGAGATCTGGGAGTCCATCGGATTGAGAAACCGTTTCTAAAGAATATGCCCGGCTGGCAAAAATGCATCGAACCATCCTGGAGAGCAAAGAGCGCGCGTGTGTCTTGGACATGGCGGTCCGCACACGGACCGCGGGGCCCTACGATGCAAACTGCCAGTCGACATTAGCCCGATTATTTCGCCGACAGATGGAAGAGGAACAGCTTCTTGGTTAAATACACCTACCTAACGTGCAGACAGCAAGTAAATTGGAAATGATAATGAAAATCAAAAAAAAAATGCAGCTCGCGTGCAGGTATCTAGTCACGTGACCATTAAAACATATCACGTTTTGGGACGTCGCGTCTTGCGGCTCCCACGAAGATGAGTAAAAATAAAAATAAACCGAAAATAAGTGAATATACGACACCTGACTGACGTCCACAAATGGCTCCAAAATCATCGCAGAAAAGTCTCCCAGTGGACCCACGTCTGCGCGCCCAAGCGCTCTTCAATCTCTTCGAGTCTGTTGAAGAGTCTCCACACTGGCCCGCCTACATTACACATCGCCAAAATGCAGAGGCAATGGCAAGGAGACTCATGAACTCCTTCGAGGGCATGGACATCCAGCCGTATGTGGATCGGCTGTACCAGGCGGTGCAGGATGTCACATCGGAGGCGGTCAAGCTTGCGAAGGATGCTGGAAACTCCACGATCGCAGACGACGACTGGAAAAAGACAGCGGACAGCGTGTGTATCATGAGCTGCGAGCTGGAGGACAACGGGGATGGACGTGTGAGTGTTTCTATCTCGCCAAAAAGTATTATTACTTCGACTACTGACAGAGTGCGCTGAAATATAGATCCTCGATGCAAACGTCGTTACGCGCATCCACTCGCCGTGCTCCCCACGCTCGGTCGACGTGCACTTCGTGTATAGCCAATACACGAAGATGTATTCCGCCGGTCACGACTACAGCCTCGGCTTCCGCGTCAACAACCAGCCCGCCCCGTTCGTCCACGGCCGCAGCCTCATCGCGCGCGATCGCATCGAGCGCGCATCCCAGCGACACACGCGCGATGGCTGGCGGCCATTCGGGTGGTTCTACCTCGACGAGCGCTCGTCGATCCACAGTGCGTGCACAGTAACGCGGGGCGACCTCATTGACGTGCACGACGCGCTATACGGGCCGAGCACCGCGGGCACGCTGGGGGCGGCAGTGGGGCCGCGGGAGACTGCGCTCCTGTTACTCGCGAGTGTGGGCATCCCGTTCAATGTCGCGCGGACGGAGGCGGAGGCACACCCGAATCAATATGATGTGAATGATGGGTACATCGTCCAGTGGGGCGGCGAGAGCCCATGCCTCGCACTGGACACACCCAAGCCTGGACTGAGCGCTGCGCACCTGCGCAAGATCTGCGGGATTGCCCCATTGGCGGGCGACAGTGCGTAGTTCAAGTCGGGTAGAAATGCTGGTGCTTACTCGTATTACCCGCAGACACGGCTGATTTGTCGAGAGAGCAGGTAACAACTCCTGACGCGAGCGATGAGGATCGGGACTTTGTTGATGATATGGATGATGATGACGAGGACGACGACATGGACAGTGGGGACGACGTTTTAACGCATTGAGACTGAGTTTGCTCGGACTATCGGAATGATTTTCGACTAGAGAGAGTAGGCATTGTGGCTGTACGGGATATACGCGCTCAGAGTCGAGGTCACGCTGGGGCAGATGCACAAGGGACTGAGCGAGGCCTTCCCAAGACAGAGTGGGCATGATATACTGTGGGGTGATTTTGGGGCAGCGACAGCGACTCTGAGCCTCATGCACTGTAGTCCTGTGGCCGGCGCCGTGTCGATCAAGCTAGAGATTTATCACGATGGTCAGACAAGGATATCCAAGCCCGCGAGGTTGAAGGAATTGTGTCGGCGGCTGCTCAAGGAGACAGCACGATGCCAGCTGCTCATCACGTACCTCTCATACAGATACAGCCATGCCACACCCTCGCGTCGCATTCGAGTCCAGACTCCAATGAAAGCTGGGAAGCGCCCAGCCCATTCTGTCGGCTACACGACTCTCGTTGGGGTGACCGATGAGGCGACTGGACAAATTCTGGCGGCAAAGAGGCCAACCGAGCAGGAGATTTCACAAAATCGAGGAGGCTCGAGACTGCGGCCTTGACTGAGGCGGTGAAGAGTGCGTATCACGAATGACGTATATTGCCGCTGCGCCAATTGGGGTTTCATTTCCAAGTCAGCGAATCTGGACGGGGTAGGCTACCTTTGTGACACCGTACCGGTATGTTGTGGAGATAGAAACATATGACGCAAATGCCAGACGATACGACTGCAAGCCTCGCGAACACACTAGAAAGACTTGGATTTGGACGTGAAGAGCAAGTACAACTCGCAACTTCCGCAAATGGCTCGGGCTGGGGTTCCATACGTCCACGTGGCAACTTAGACTCCGCGAATGTGCTACCCATCCTATCAAGCTGGGGGTCTCATCGCTATCGTGCCTTGTAAAAAGCTAAAGAAACGCCAGACACCGTACCGCAGATGCAGCAAAACAAGCCCAGGGACAGCACATACTGCGCGGGAAATGTGCTGCGCGAAAAGATCGCACTGGATTCCTGAATCTGGCCCACAGGTTGCACTTTTGGGGCCGGGTTCTTCCTCCCCAAAGTTTTGAAGTAAATAAAAGGGCCAGCTTCCGCTCCCTCGTCGCCGTCGTCTTTCACCACCACCACCATCGCTATGTCGTCCGTACACACAGCGCCTGTCGAGACAGAAAAGCCGGCAGACCAAGACATCCCGGACAACTATGTCTCGTACACCCTCAAGAACCAGAAACCACTCCCACCACTCAACTGGAGCAATTGGTACACGGAGCTCAACTGGCTCAACGTTGTTATTCTATGTGTGACGCCTATTATCGGCATCGTCGGCGCCTACCACACCAAGCTGCGGTGGCAGACGGCGCTGTTCTCCGTATTCTACTACTTTGTCACTGGGCTCGGTACGTCCAACATGCCATGAACAGTTGTGCTCGCGCTAACACCCCAGCAGGCATAACGGCTGGGTACCACCGCCTGTGGGCGCACCGATCGTATAACGCATCGAAACCCCTTCAATATTTCCTCGCCATCGCGGGTGCGGGCGCAGTCGAGGGCTCCATCAAGTGGTGGTCGCGTGGCCACCGCGCACACCACCGCTACACCGACACCGACCTCGATCCGTATAATGCGCACCGGGGATTCATGTACTCGCACGTTGGGTGGATGCTGGTGAAGCCGCGGCGCAAGCCCGGTGTCGCGGACGTCAGCGACCTCACGCGCAATGCCGTTGTCCGTTGGCAACACAAGCACTACATCCTGCTCATCCTCATCTTCGCTTTCCTCGTGCCTACGATTATTCCTGGCTTGCTATGGGGAGATTACAAGGGCGGATATGTGTATGCGGGTGTGGTTCGTCTGCTGTTTGTGCACCATGTGAGTTCCGTCAATTCCCCCTCCGTTCCATTCGTCTAATGTTGTGCAGTCGACCTTCTGCGTCAACTCGCTCGCGCACTGGCTCGGCGAGTCTCCCTTCGACGACAAGCACACACCGAGGGACCACTTCGCGACTGCACTCGTCACGATCGGCGAGGGCTACCACAACTTCCACCACCAGTTCCCTATGGACTACCGGAATGCGATCAGGTGGTACCAGTACGACCCCACCAAATGGTTCATCTGGGCCGCGAAGCAGCTCGGTCTCGCCAGCCACCTGAAGACGTTCCGCGACAACGAGATCCGCAAGGGCCAGCTCACGATGCAGCTCAAGAAATTGCGTGCGACGCAGGAGCACATCGAGTGGCCCAGCGACAACAACGACCTCCCCGTCATCAGCTGGGATTCCTGTGCGTACTTCGTCTGTCTTCTACTCACCTACATCGGTCTGACATACCCTCAGTCCAAGAACAGAGCGCGAAGCGCCCGCTGATCCTCATCTCTGGGTTCATCCACGACGTCTCGGGCTTCCTCGAGGAGCACCCCGGAGGTCAGCACCTGCTCGTGCGGCACATCGGCAAAGACGCGACGACGGCGTTCTTCGGTGGTGTGTACGACCACTCGAACGCCGCGCACAACCTCCTCGCGATGCAGCGCGTCGGCATCCTCTCCGGCGGGCACCCGCACGGCCTCGAGGACCGCGCGATACCGCCGAGCCAGAAGCTGCGCATTGCGCGGTATAATGAGATCGGGAGCGGGTACGGGAGCAGCGCGGTGTCCGATGGCGGCGAGGGCTTACTCGGGTGATTCGCTTTCCCTTGGTTTTTTC
>KN832557.1:171716-219304 GCA_000827205.1 Plicaturopsis crispa FD-325 SS-3
TTGCGTGCGACGCAGGAGCACATCGAGTGGCCCAGCGACAACAACGACCTCCCGTCATCAGCTGGGATTCCTGTGCGTACTTCGTCTGTCTTCTACTCACCTACATCGGTCTTTGCGTGCGACGCAGGAGCACATCGAGTGGCCCAGCGACAACAACGACCTCCCCGTCATCAGCTGGGATTCCTGTGCGTACTTCGTCTGTCTTCTACTCACCTACATCGGTCTGACATACCCTCAGTCCAAGAACAGAGCGCGAAGCGCCCGCTGATCCTCATCTCTGGGTTCATCCACGACGTCTCGGGCTTCCTCGAGGAGCACCCCGGAGGTCAGCACCTGCTCGTGCGGCACATCGGCAAAGACGCGACGACGGCGTTCTTCGGTGGTGTGTACGACCACTCGAACGCCGCGCACAACCTCCTCGCGATGCAGCGCGTCGGCATCCTCTCCGGCGGGCACCCGCACGGCCTCGAGGACCGCGCGATACCGCCGAGCCAGAAGCTGCGCATTGCGCGGTATAATGAGATCGGGAGCGGGTACGGGAGCAGCGCGGTGTCCGATGGCGGCGAGGGCTTACTCGGGTGATTCGCTTTCCCTTGGTTTTTTTCATGTTATTTGTCTATGGCTTTGTGTGTCGTGCGCTTGCCATTGTGTTAGATGCGACGACGATGACCGCTTTTTTGCGACGAGACACGAGATGGAATGAGGCTGTGCGGTACGACGTACGCGTATGTAGATGGCCAATAAAAGAAATTCGTTCAAATTCCAGTACTGTGTGTGTCAGACAAGGATGTCCGGGCTCACCAAATCGGAGGGGCTATCCCATAGACTGCGTTCCGTAGGCGCTTTGAAAGAGACAGAGAGACAGTGTGAATGAGACAGTTGCAGAGCAAGATAGCAATTCGACAGTAGAGGGGTATGTGCAGTATTCGCGCGATAGCGTTTGCGATTGGCCCGCGGTGTCCCGAACCACGAAAAAGTCGCCTTTGACGGCGCTATTTCCGCAATCCTCCACTACGAAGGACGAGCCGTCGGTGCAGTGTATCGTCTTGTTCAGAAAGCGGTACAGGTCGGAGGAGTTCTTATCACTGTCCGCCGCCGTGGTAGTTGTTGGTGGGGCGCTAATCACCGGCGCTATTTGCAGGTTGCCGTCATATTCGGGAAGTTGGCTCAGAATCTTCATGCTAAGATGAGCGATAGATACAGTCAGTGACGCGATAGCTGTGAAGAGGCGGCCGAGTAGAACTCACGCCCTTATGTTGGCCTCGCTGGAGATGTATGCCTTCCACTTTGGATGCGGACCTACTTCTGTCGATACGAAGTAGGTTACCGTAGTGCCAGCGGAGAGAAACATCTTGATGTGACTATAGACGCAAGGTAAGCAAAAGGACGCGATAGCAGTAGCAGACATGATATCGCACGCACTCTCTCGCATCCTTTGGTGTCCTCTCATGGCACAGTACGGTGCATTTGCGCCAGAATTCTGCGTGGGACGCTTGGTCCCCTTTCGTGGGCTGCACAGATAGATTGACAGGATCGCTGTACCACTCTGCTTTGACTTCATCCCACATGTCCTCCACGATGCGCCACCTGCCGCCGGGATAGCGGTTGCGCAGCCACAAAGACGCGGCGCCGCCAATGACAGCGTACTGAGTGTATTTCTCGATAAGAGCTTCAACAAAGGCAGGAGGCTGGCGCGGTGCGGGCTGTTTCGGTTGTTTGTTGGCAGTGGTGGATCGGGGAGTGCTTGTAGCCTTGCGTGCTTTCGATTGCGATTGTCTACTAACGCGAGGCATGATATGATAGTAGTAGAGACCGCGACGAGAATCTTGGTAAATTTGTTGGGTTCTACAGTAGTGGAAAATCTGGACTCAACGGCATGCAAATGTTTGCGCACAGAGGTTGGCGAAAGAGTTTAGAATCGGAGTGCGCGCGTTGTGTACCAAGTTCAATGTCCGCGGCATCATGCACGTGGATGCAGCCACAACCGCGTCTGCCAATAAGTACAGGTCGCCCATGACTTTTCCAAAGGTACAGGTTTCAAAGCTCGCACACATACTGATACAGCATCGTAGTGCTGCCTCGACTTCACCACGGGAAAGTCGAGCCATCATGGTTCAGGAACGTCCCGCCGGTCTCCTCGCGCGTCGCCTTGTCCACTATGGCCAGGATGTCCGTAGCGCTCTTCTCGGGGGTGATAGAAGGGTTATTGGCACCTTCCGGTACCGCGGCGATGGTAGCTCTGTCTGCATATGAAGGACAGGCCGCGGTCAGCCATCACACCGTGGTAAAGTACAGCATAGTTCAGCGCTCACACATATCGGTATCCACGCCGCCAGGGTGTAGGGAGAACGAGACTGACGGCGTTTGCACTGTAAGCGATACGAACACGTCTGAAGGACGAATGCTTACTGAAGTTCTCGTTCTCGCTGTGTATCTTGCGCGTGAGCCAGTTCAGGGAAGCCTTCGTCGAGCCGTAAGCGAATAGACCGAAGGGAAAGGTCGGGCCGAGGGTGATGCTGCCTCCAATAGAGGATATGCCCACGAATTTGGGAGAGGGGTTCGCTTTGAGGAGCGGGTATACAGCTTGGTAGAGGACGACTGTGCCGATGACGTTGACCTGCGTGCACTGCATGTTAGCATCTACGATGGGTGATAGGCGATACGAGCACATGCCTCGTAGTGGTCGCGCAGTTCTTGGGCAGGTGTTTCGTGCACAGGGCCAAGGTATTCTCCGACACCTGATTGAATGCGAAATTTAGGGTCGATAGCGAGAAAATATGGTATGCACCTACCGGCATTGGCAACCACGACATCGAGGTGGCCTGCAGTTGTTTGGATGTACTTTACTGCCGCCTCGTTCTCCGCCTTGTCACCAGAAGTAAGCTTCACGATGTGTACCTTTCCCGGATATTGCTTGACTAGCGCCTGCAGGCTCTCAGCCGTGGCAGGGTTGCGCGCACCGGCAAATACAATGACGTCGTCACGACGTGCTAGTACAGTCACCAGTCCGAGCCCTGCAAATAATGACGGGGACCGTTATGGAATACTAGGTGACGACAAAGAAGAAGGAGACAGACCTATTCCCCGGTTTGCGCCCGAAACGAGGTACACTGTATTGGTTGAAGGCATCAGGACCAATTCATGCGGAAGATCAACTGGATGAAAGAGCACATTATATACAAGCCATGGCTCCCAGTGAGAATCGACTGTAATAATATTGAATTCTGTCGAAGAATTTCGAACTTCGCTTAAGAGTTCAAAATCCTTCCAAGATCTTCGACATCGTCATATTTTTTGCACACTGGATGTAACAATATCGTATTCTCTTGAATTTTCGTTGCGTAGCCGAACGTGACGGACAGGCCTGTTGGAACAATATCGGAGTATATTGGATTCGGCTGGCTTTGCAATTCACTACTGGGGACTGCTGGATCACACCACTGGTACCAGAAAAAACTAAATTTCATTCGATTCTATCTAAGCACAAATATGTAGTTTACAGGAGGGAGGAGGTAGGTGTAGGGTGGTAGGACTGGTCCTGGTGTTCGCCACCATCTAGCGGCGTCGTCATATGCACGGCTGCGCGCGTATATCCTGTGTGATAAGGCTGATAAGCAGGGGAGCGGACAGACGAAGAGCGACACCTTACTGCCAATCCCTTTATGTGCCCGTTGTCTTCATGGAAAGCTAGGAACGCGATCGTATTGAGTTAGTTCTGGCATAGTCTAGCGAGATCGGGGGCTTACCTGCGTGCAGTGCCCTCGCCCGCCAAATTGTGCGCTAGAAAACGGTCCTGTCAGAGCGTTGTCCCGTAAAGGGACGGTGTTGCACCCACCTATCTGTTTGTGGTCGGCAGGTAATGCCCCATGCGCGGTCGGTGGCCAAAGCGCGCGGGCGATGCCGGCGTACGGAGTGTGGTTGCGCGGCCGGCATGCGCGATACTGCAATACATGTCAGTAACTGGTGTCGAGCCGGGGTGCTGAGGGAGGTGACGTGGCGGTAGCGGAGACAGCGTGTGTACTGTTCGCGTGTACGATGCTATCGACGTGGTGGGGGCGGCGACAGTACAGCACTGCCGTGGTCGTCGTCGTCGTCCTCTTTGTGGGTTCCTTCGACACTCGACGTAGGGTGGACAAAGCAGCGGTGTTGGTGGTGGCAGTAGAGAGGGAAACGACGAACAGGAAGAGGCACAAATTCTGCTAAGTAATTCAAACACCGCTCGGAGTGCAGCCGAGCAGTGGGCCCCAACGAGGCGGAGTCTGTAGGCCAGCAGACAGAAGTAAAAAGGGCAGCAAGCGAGAAATACCAGGAAAGTCGAGGAAAGTCCATATAATTTTATGGGGAAGCAAGTGAAGGAGAGAGCCAGCAAGTGCATGTAAATTTCGTCGCGTTCACTGAGGCCGACGACACGTGTGGCGCTTCTTTCCACAGTGTTCAATATTCTCCGATTTGCACTCGAAAAGTTCGATATTATTCCAAGGGATTCAATATCCCACGCACCGATTTTCACTGGGCATGGCTACTGGTTAGTGCAATGAAAAACAACGAAGACACATCACCAATTTTCTGCCGACCGGACGCGCGTTCAGGCCCAGGCATCAATTGTCGGCAGTACTTACTCCGCTAACAGAGCGAAGGGCGTGTGCTCAACATTTGTTGCTCGCGTTGGTGGCCAAATCCAAAGACGCACCACGATACGACAAGTTTCGTGCCATCGATTCAATTTCTGTTTTAATGTAGTGTGCTCGTCATCCGGAAAGACGTCTCCCAATCACGGGCGCTGAGTGTGCTCCGGTATAACAGTTTGTTGTTCGCTGAGCTCATTTGGAGTTTTGTGTACGGTGATGATGGATGTGGTCTGGATTGGATTCGGTCCTTTAATGACGCTCATGATTTTGACAGAGAGGAAGACGAAGGATGGTGGACTGTACGAAGGCAATTCATCGAACTTTTTTTGGGAGTACAAATTTCAGTCTCCGCGGCGTCATTGAACTTGATAACTCCGCGGCACAAAGAGAACTTCGCAGCCACAACAGTCCCATTCACTTCAACGCATGACATGTATGACAGGGATATCTACAATGTGTCCAGTATGCGGCCAAACAACTCCTAGCGTCCGGGTCCTGTCGGTCATCACACGACCATGGCCAGCCCAGAGTACTGATATATACACGAAGACTCGGGGAGGATACAAATAGTGATTGAAGGAAACGCGCGAGATTAATCTTCCCTTTGGATGCCCAGTCCTCATACCCCTCAATATATCCAGTTGAGTGGGTCCATGGCGTCGTTTCCAGGTATAACGCCAGAGGGCAAATGACCGAAGGGTGGCCATTGTGCGGCAGGGACTGGAGTCCCCATGCCTGGCGGCACAAGTCCTGCCGGTGTGGGTCCGATCGGAATGGGCGAGAATTGACCGCCAAGGCGGACGTCGTCTGTGACGATGCAGAAGTCGGCCCGTATCTGGAACAGCTGCAGGCGCCGAAGAACAGATGCGAAAATGCCTCGCGGCTCGGTTTCCCGCAAGGCGAGCATCTCCGACCATGCATTCATTGCCGACTGCTGCTTCTGGAACACCGAGTACTGCTCGTGTGTATAACCACAGTCGTGTAAAAATTTACACACACGCCGGTATATTGTTGCTGTAGTTGAGTGCCTCGTGTGAGTCCGTGTAAGTAGACCATCGAAAGTCAGGTAGCTCACCTCGGAAGGCACCCCATCCATTGGGCGGACGGTCCTCGATCGGTCGCGTACTGAGATCGTAAGAGATCCCGTAAACGCTGTGTGGAAAGTTTGCGAGTTGAAGGGGTGCAGGAGCCAAGGCTATTGGGTGGTCGAAAGGTCCGAGTGGTGGTGCAGCGGCCATGGTTGTATGACGGAGAAGAAAATGGAGAGCGAGTGTCGCTGCTTTCGATGTAATCACGACGAATGCTTTTAAACCTAGAAGACAAAAAGAAATCGTCACTCATGTCGATCTAGAGAGCTTTTAGGCATCCTTGTTCTCGCAATGTGAAACAAATAGAATAGAAGAGCAGTAACCGCCCTTCGAGGCGAGGCGGAGGGCTAAAAAATACGGTGACCCATATACGGTTTAGAGGTCCTTGGCGGTCCTTGTGGGTCCGCATTTTCAACAAGAGAACCGGTGGATGTTAGATATCGTTTGATAGCTGTTATTATTGTCAACGAGAGAAAATAAGGAGCCTTGTAAAAAGAAAAGAAAAGAAAAACGCCGCTCACTGCCATCAGCGCTCGTCGCGCGCAACATCCAAATAAGGAAACCGCCGGTCATGTGTCTCACCGCGACCCTAGATGCACAGACCGCGAACGCCACAGGTCTCTTTGCTTATAACCAACACCATTGCAACTCAGGATACAACACTTCCAAACCACTTCAAACCCCCATATCTCATTTTATACACTCTATCGTACTCCCATCTCTCTGCCATCATGCCCCGCGAACCCAGGACGGTGAGACCACGCAAGACCACTGGGCCTGCCGCGGCCCCTGCCAGTACCCGACGCACTACCACAAAGCAGCCTGCGCAACGTAAGGCACGCCAGCCTGACGCGGCTGTACAAGCAACCATCGAGAAACACGCCCACTACTGCGTCCTCGGCGAGATCGCGTCCCAATGGCTGCGCAATCGCTATCCTGGCGGCAGGTGGCGCGTCATTGAAGACATGTGGGACGAAGTGAAAGCAGAGCGGTATAGGGACCCTGTCAATCTCTCAGAGCAGCCTATCGCGCGCGACGAAGCGTCGTGGCTAGCTTATTGGCGTAAATGCGAGATCCTCTGCGACGAGCGCACCCCGAAGGATACAAGAGAGTGAGTCTATATGCTCGTCCTCCTGTGCCCGACATCTAGTTGACGACCGTTTGTAGACACATTAAACTGTTCCTATCTGCTAGCACTGCAGTATCGTATATCGTGACCACCGAGATTTGTACGAAGCCCAGATGGAAAGGTTACATCAAGTGAACGCTATTCACCCAGCACTTTGCGACGCGCTGACTAAGCATTTCCTTGTTGGGAAATCCAGTGGCGCGTGCAACGCGTCGCGTCGCGTTGAATGCCCAGAAATTGACATTTGAGCATCCTTTTAGACCTCGTAAGTATCAGGGAAAAATATATATGATAGAGAGAGGCATAACAGGAAACAAAATAACGTCAAAGGCACTTCTGGGGATATATTGTATCTGGTTTATGGCTCTTTCTGGTTGAAAATCAAGATTCAGCTCCTAATAGAGGCAACATGGTATAATTACGCAACACAAAATTCAGAACAGAGACGAAAAGGGTTAAAAGCACTCATACTCTCCATCACAAGAAGTCCAGACTGATTTTAACCGTTGGGATATACACCAATGTATCATTTCTGTCAATTGTGCTGATTTGCCCACAAATTGAGTAAGTACTTCACTGCATAAGGATCTACAATGCAACGGTAAGTGTACCCGCTGTGTCAATAAAATTCTCTCTGTATCTGCGAAGCGACTTGGACACAAAATGAGCGCTCTACCCGCGTAGACGCACAAAGTTTTCTGCACTACGTCCCGAAAGAGGCCAAAAAAAATGCCGTCTCCGAGTATCGAACCCGGCTTCGTTCAACAACATGGAACAGACTGAAACGCTGAACCGCTATGCCACCAGGGCTATGTCTCCTATTTTTTATCAAGGCTCATAGCAGCCAGTAGAGGCGATGGAAGTACAATATACTAAAAGCGGTAACCCCGCTTAGTCAGCGCGTCGCAAACTGCTGGGTGAATTGCGTTCACTGTTACATCATCAACGAATCCGGCAAAAAGCAGTAAGTACTCGTTGTCCTGACTCCTGGTTCATATTTCAAGACGCTCACCCATCTACGATATCCCCCAGACTAAAGATCATGAGCCTCCGCCCAGCATACGATGGCCACTTGCGGCCAAAGGCCACCGGCGCCGTCGATCTGTACGGCCTTATCAACGAGACGATACACTGCACCGACGGATCGTCGTTCCTGGTCGAGGACTATGGAACAAGTGTATCCAAGGGAGACTGGTTCACGGTCCGTGATGCAGCGGGCCATTCGAAAACCTTGCAGTGGGATGAAATGGAGGCGTTGGTGAAGCTGCGGGTGCCTGCTGACGAAAATCCGTGAAGTCCTCAAGACGCCGCTTTACTCATAATACCCTGCCATGCCCTCTTGCTGTCCCGCTGCTATCTCGCTGTCCATTATGCTGTCGTCCATTTGTACAAAGACTGTTATATGTGTGTTTCATGATCTACTTGTAATGTTTTTCGACGGCGACTCTTCGCCAGAGATGTTGACAATATCCCTGTTACACTAAACTTGCTCTAATTTTAAACGGTTGGGAAAATGCCTAAGTCCTAAGTCGCGGCCTGCAATCTTGTCCAACAGCAACGCGGCCAACTGCACGCCGCGGAGATAGAGAGCCGCGTCGGGACGAAATCCTGAAATCGGCTGTCACCAAGAACTTTCAGTCTTCAACTCAACTTCAACTTGAAGCTTCAAGTCTGCCACTCGTCGCCCACTCTATTTTATGAAAACTGCCCATGCCCATCCCAC
Source organism: Plicaturopsis crispa FD-325 SS-3 (assembly GCA_000827205.1). Lineage (NCBI taxonomy): Eukaryota > Fungi > Basidiomycota > Agaricomycetes > Amylocorticiales > Amylocorticiaceae > Plicatura > Plicatura crispa. Next base: position 180,285 of record KN832557.1, read on the forward strand.
AACTGTCCACCGCTCACCGCGGCGTCGCTTTCGAGCAGAAATGCCTTCAGCTTCTCCAACAACGCATGTCCATGTCACTGCGACGCGTGGGCGGGAAGTCTGACGGCGGCATCGACCTGCAAGGCTGGTGGTGGCTTCCCCCGCTCGACCGACCCTCGGGAGAACGTGGAGCAGATACCGGGCGAAGACGCCTACGCGTCCTTGCGCAGTGCAAGGCGGAGAAGAAGAAGAAGGGCCCGAACTACGTGCGCGAGATGGAAGGTGTGCTGTACCGAGTCTCTCGCCGTTCTGAGCATCGTGCCCGAAGTCATACGCGCGATGGGCCGCTGGTCCTCGAGCGCTTGGGAAGGTTGATCCGCAAGCGCCCCGCGCTAATGCACGCACTCCTCTTTGCTGGCGCCGCCACTTAGAGCGTCAAAATCCTTCGTTCGTCCCTATTTTTGAGTCAGATTTATATTTCATCTCTCCCTAACAAAACCTATGGAAACCCCACAACGACATAGCGTTTCCTCGTCTCAACTAGAAAACAAAACACAACATCATCTTGGTCTCGCTCCCAATTCACTTTCTCTTCCACTTCCCCCACTATATCAGTTCCACTGGACACAGACTACCAAATGATATCTGTTTCTCCCGCGTACGAGTGACTTTCGCTCACCCACTTTTCTTTCTTATAAACTCTTTGCCATTCCCTCAAAAATACATGCTTCGGGCTCCCGGAACGGGCGCGCGTTCGCCGTGCCCTGCGCGTTCTCGTGGAGTTGCGACTTCCCCGCTATTCTGTGCTCGACGTCCTGCAAGCATATCTGGATTATTCAAGTGAGCGCGAAACTCCAACTTGTGCCAAAAGCTAAGCTAACTTAATTTTGGTAGGGATAAGTTGATTTGCCAAGTGGAATTGTTAACCACCTGAATCGACTCAGCTCACGCTGAATAGAGAAAGCACACGTTGTGCTCGCTCGTATTCGCAAGCTCATACTTTGAGCCGAACAACACAATAGCTACGTATAGAGACTGCCAGTTTCGAGTCTATTCCTCCCCAAAGTTTTGAAGTAAAAGGGCCAGCTTCCGCTCCCTCGTCGCCGTCGTCTTTCACCACCACCACCATCGCTATGTCGTCCGTACACACAGCGCCTGTCGAGACAGAAAAGCCGGCAGACCAAGACATTCCGGACAACTATGTCTCGTACACCCTCAAGAACCAGAAACCACTCCCACCACTCAACTGGAGCAACTGGTACACGGAACTCAACTGGCTCAACGTTGTTATTCTGTGTGGAACGCCCATTATCGGCATCGTCGGCGCCTACCATACCAAGCTGCGGTGGCAGACGGCGCTGTTCTCCGTATTCTACGCCTTTGTCACTGGGCTCGGTCCGTCCCACATGCCATGAACAGCTGTGCTCGCGCTAATAAATACACAGGCATAACGGCTGGGTACCACCGCCTGTGGGCGCACCGATCGTATAACGCATCGAAACCCCTTCAATATTTCCTCGCCATCGCGGGTGCGGGCGCAGTCGAGGGGTCCATCAAGTGGTGGTCGCGTGGCCATCGCGCACACCACCGCTACACCGACACCGACCTCGATCCGTATAATGCGCACCGGGGATTCATGTACTCGCACGTTGGGTGGATGCTTGTGAAGCCGCGGCGCAAGCCCGGTGTCGCGGACGTCAGTGACCTCACGCGCAATGCCGTCGTCCGCTGGCAACACAAGCATTACATCCTGCTCATCCTCATTTTCGCTTTCCTCGTGCCTACGATTATCCCTGGCTTGCTATGGGGAGATTATAAGGGCGGGTACGTGTATGCGGGTGTTGTTCGTCTGTTGGTCGTGCACCATGTGAGTTCTCTTAGGTTTGCATCTGTTTCGCTCGTCTAACTTTCCGCAGTCGACCTTCTGCGTCAACTCGCTCGCGCACTGGCTCGGCGAGTCTCCCTTCGATGACAAGCACACACCGAGGGACCACTTCGCGACTGCACTCGTCACGATCGGCGAGGGCTACCACAACTTCCACCATCAGTTCCCTATGGACTACCGGAATGCGATCAGGTGGTACCAGTACGACCCGACCAAGTGGTTCATCTGGGCCGCGAAGCAGCTAGGCCTCGCCAGCCACCTGAAGACGTTCCGCGACAACGAGATCCGCAAGGGCCAGCTCACGATGCAGCTCAAGAAACTGCGTGCGACGCAGGAACACATCGAGTGGCCCAGCGACAACAACGACCTCCCTGTCATCAGCTGGGACTCCTGTATGCGCCTCCTCTACCTTTCTTCACCCACTGTAGTCTGACATATTACCACCCCCAGTCCAAGAACAGAGCGCGAAGCGCCCGCTGATACTCATTTCCGGGTTCATCCACGACGTCTCGGGCTTCCTCGACGAGCACCCCGGCGGGCAGCACCTGCTCGTGCGGCACATCGGCAAGGACGCAACGACGGCGTTCTTCGGCGGCGTGTACGACCACTCGAACGCCGCGCACAACCTCCTCGCGATGCAGCGCGTAGGCATCCTCTCCGGTGGTCACCCTCACGGCCTCGAGGACCGCGCGATACCGCCGAGCCAGAAGCTGCGCATCGCACGGTATAATGAGATCGGGAGCGGGTACGGGAGCAGCGCGGTGTCCGATGGGGGCGAGGGCTTACTCGGGTGATTCGCTTTCCCTTGGTTTTTTCACGTTATTTGTCTATGGCTTTGTGTGTCGTGCGCTTGCCATTGTGTTAGATGCGACGACGATGACTGCTTTTTTGCGACGAGACACGATGGAATGAGCATGTGCGGTACGACGTACTAGTCTTGTCCAACAGCGACGCGGCCAACTGCACGCCGCGGAGTTACGAGGAGAGAGCGGTGTCGGGACCACATCCTGAAATCGGCTGTCAAGCACTTTCAGTCTTCAGTCTCCCAGCTTCAATTCTCCCAGTGTGCACTTGTCGCCGGGTCTATGTTATGAAAACTGTCCATGCGCATCCCACAGCTCTCCACCGTCCACCGCGGCGTCGCTTTCGAACAAAAATGTCTTCAACTTCTCCAACAACGGATGTCCATGTCGCTGCGGCGCGTCGGCGGCAAGTCTGACGGCGGCATCGACCTGCAAGGCTGGTGGTGGCTGCCCCCGCTCGACCGACCCTCGGGAGAACATGGAGCAGATACCGGGCGAAGACGACTGCGCGTCCTGGCGCAGTGCAAGGCGGAGAAGAAGAAGATGGGCCCGAACTACGTGCGCGAGATGGAAGGTGTGCTGTACCGACATATGTCCCCGGCGCCGTCTTTCGTCGCGTCTCCGGACGTTGCGCCCTCTTCTTCGACCTTACAGTTCACTCTAGAACGCGGCGAGGATGCCAAAGGGCACGGCTACCCGATCGTCGCGTTGCTCATCTCGGAGTCAAGGTTCACAAAGTCTACTCTGCTACGTGCGCAGTCCTCCCCGGTTCCCTTCTTCCTACTCTACGTGCCCCCAGCTCATGGACCGGATGGAGGTCAAGAAACAGAGGCAAGCATCGAGGAGGAGCTAGGCGCCGCGTTTTGGAATCCGGCACTTGGTGGGAAGCATGGTCTATTAGGCGGAGAGATGGAGGCTAGGTGGGAACGGCGGGCGATAGCCAGTAGCTCTTACGCCGCCGTCGATGGATCAGAGAGTGTGGACGCTGGTCGGGTTGGACTTTGGTGGAAAGGGAAGCGGCTCGACAATTGGGTCCCACCGGACGAAGAGTAGTGTTGCACACGTCCGCGTACATATTCCAAGGTATGTAGCGCCTCCAGGTCTTGTTCGTCAACTCACATTGCTGTCTGATTAAGACACCGCCACGATATACGCGATGTTACATAGGAAACCAGAATCCGTCGAACGGCGCGTCCCGCGGACATTCTATCTCTTTCACTGAACAATGGGAGCCAACGACGCGTCGGAGCTACAAAACGTGCCACTATACAACAACATTGGACCCATTTTTATCTCGTCTCTCACTGTACTACAGTCCCTTTACCATGCCCCGAGAACCGAAATCGCGCGATGCCAGACACGCCGACGCGCCGAGGAAAACTCCCAAGCAGCCGAGACAGCGCCAACCCCCTGCATCAGTAGAAGCCACCATCGAAAAGCACGTGCATTACTGTGTCCTCGGGGAGATCGCGTCCCAGTGGCTGCGCAACCGCTACCCTGGGGGCAGGTTCCGCGTAGTGGAGGACATGTGGGACGACGTCAAGGCAGAGTGGTACAGGGATCCCGTCAACCTATCCGTTCAGCCCACGAAGGGGGACGAAGCATCCTATGTGGACTTTTGGCGCAAGTGTGAGATCCTATGTAACGAGCGGACACCAAAGGACGCGAGAGAGTACGTCCAGCGCTTGCTTTCTCATTTGCGTCGCTTTGCTGATCACAGCCCTACAGCCATATCAAACTGTTCCTGTCCGCTGGCACTGCAATCTCGTTTATCGTGGCGAAGGAGATATGCACGAAGCCCCGATGGAAAGCGTACATCTGCCGCGAATCCACCAAAAGGCAGTGAGTGTTCGACGTTCCTTCCCTATGTGCTGCGACGTTAAATGCCGTGCACGTTATTCTCTCCAGACTGAAGATCATGAGTCTCCACCCATCGTATGACGGCTACCTGCGACCGCAGACAACCGGTGCAGTTGATCTGTATGGTCTCATTGGCCAGACGATACACTGTACCGACGGGTCGTCATTCACCATGGTGGACAACGGAACCAGTGTACTCTGCGGCGACTGGTTCCTTGTCCGCGATGCGGCGGGGAAGTCGCAGACCCTCTCGTGGGATGAGATGGAGGCGCTGGTGCAGCGGCGGGTGCGCGTTGACGTTTAAATGTCCACATACGCGTGCCTATCGTCGTACGCTATGTATATTTTTCAATTTCTCAAGTCCTTGAGCTTGGTGTGCGTAGAATGGGACGCTCAAGATTCAACTCAAGAAAAAATCCAGGATTTTGCAGACTAAACGCGCCCACGTGCTCGACCACTTCTGCCAGTGCGCGTCGTCAGACTCAAACTGAGGGACAAGCCTTTGCAAAGCCTTTCCGTCGGGTTTCTGCATCTTGTCTGAGTCGTTCAAGTCCTTGGCCCCAAATCTCTGGGATGGCAGCTTGTGTAACGGCTCCAGAGACGTGAAAGGGGCATCTTTATTCCAGGAGCAACGAAGGTGAGTATAGTATGTAACTTCACCTACTGAAACACCTTCGAAATAGCTTCCTTAAACGCAAACGTGCGTTGGAAGACTGGAATGCTCCCGCGCTGCGTCTCTTCCTCTCCCGTCTGGAACGGCGATCTACACTGGAGATTTGGACGCGCCAGGGACGCGTCGCGTAGGATGAGAACGCGTAAGTCGCCACCTTTAACGTCGTACAAATTGACCAATTGTCTCTCGGAAAACGCACGCCAATATGCCCTGCCAGGAACAATGCCGTAGGGCGATTCAAAGCATAAAAAGGCAATCGTCTCTTTTGTACGCTTGACGAGGCATCCTGCATCCTGGTTTGTCGTCGACTCCATACCCCTCCCCACCAGACGTGCACCGCAGCGCTATGTTGAGCGAACAGTACCTTTTCAAGGAAACGGAGAAAAATGTCTATGTCCGTAAATGCTACGGATTAGAGACTTTGGCGGGAAGCATGGCGTGAGCACTTCATTCGTCACGCCTCTGCCCATTGAATGCTAAAACATATGTACTCAGGCAGAACTGCGAGGGATTCACTCTCGTCACATTTAGCATCGCAGCTACTTTCGCGTCCTCACCGTCGCGCGAGCTCCTGCAGTCGCAGGTCGGCAAAGCCTGGACGCTTCTTCGACACCAGGTGCCAGGCATCGCGACCAAGGTCTTCAGGTTCCCAGCCCCCGACAACCACTTCGCCTTCCGCTACACCGTGCCGCAGTCTCCCGTAGATGCTGATACGTGGGTCAAAGAGACCGTTTTCTTCGGCGAGGGAGGCCATAAGACTTTGCATGAGAAACACTGCGAACTGAAGGACGGGCGGTTTTGGCTCCCTTCCGACGACCATCATGCCACTGAGCTTCATGCGTCGCCGCTGAGAGACGGGTGGCATTTTAGGTGCGGATATTCCGTGTACCACGTCAACATTCTCGCTAACACGCGTCCCTAGCTTGATTGCCTCGCACTGCAACATGGATGGCCGTAGCGGCTTCGCAGTACTCGACCTCTTTCTCGAATATCTGACAGCGGTCATCGAAGGAAAGGCCAAGAACGTCGCCGATCTTAGATGGGGCGACGAGGTGAAGCGGCTTGCGCCGCCGTCTGCATTTATTCCGACTCTGGTTGAGACTGGTGCCCCGCCAAGCTTCGAGTCGCTAAACTCACCCCCTCCTCCAGCACCGGCGGGTGATAAAGACGTTCCGGTGCGCAATTTCGTCTGACCTTCGCCCTTCCTGTGCTTTTGCTGATACTGTGTCTGTAGCCGGCGGTACCATGGCTGTACGCACCCGTAAAGCTCGACGGCAAAGGGGACATTGCGCGCCTTGTCGAGTTTACTCCCGAGCTCACTGCGAAGCTGCACGCGGTGGCCAAGAAGAACGGGCGCACAATTACACAAGTAGTCACCGCACTGTCCGTCCTCGCATACGCGGAGGCATCCCTCAACATCGCTGGAGCAGCCGGAGAAAAGCGGTACAACGAGGTCGCACAATCTCTCGCCGTGTCTTCGCATTACCTCGTTGCGTGGTATTTGATCAACCACGTACGTTCGCTTGTCTCTTTGTCACCCTTGTGCAATGGGCATCTTATCTGACGCGTTCATTGCTTCCCCAGCGCCACAAATTCACGCACGGGTACGACTCGTACCGGTCCGACACCGGCGCTCCTCTGTGCAGCGCCGACGGCGCGTCCCTCCTCGTCCCCCTCGACTCCCTTAAGCGGATGCTGAAACTCGACGCGTCGCGCAGGTCCGCCACCCTCCAGGTAGACCCCAAGTCGTTCTGGGGCGGCGCCATGGAGGACGCAGTCTCCGGGACCAGCAAGGCAGATGTATGACTTCTCGTTTCCGGGCAGTCGCGTATCGGATGACTGACTTTGTGAATACATAGACGTCGTTGGAGTCGTACGCCGCGCGTGAAGTCGGCGCGCATGCCACGCTACGCGCATTTGACCCCGCCGCCGGGAACGTGCCGAGCATGATCGTGTCGTCGGTCGGCGACCTCGCGCGCCTCGACCTGTTCACGGCCTTTGTACCCTCGAAAGGGCGAGGGCCGAAGCCGATTACGGTGACCGACGTCTTGTGTGGCCTCCGCATGCGCACATGGCCGGTCGTGAATATCTTTTATGAGTACGACGGACGGCTGAGCTGCCACTTCTTCACTGCGGGGGAGTACACGACGATGGAGGGCCTGAAACTTTTGACGGACACATTCGAGAAACTGACCGCTGTGATCGTTGCATAGGTGAATTTTTTATCTCTTTCTTGGCGTTGCCTCTTAGACATGTACTATAAGCACTCCGATGAGCGTTTTCAACAGTAGAAGGTATTAGAATGCAGATAATACGCACGTCGACAATCTGTTCTTCGATGGGGCTACTCTCTGTGATGCCCCTCTTCGGCGTCTGCGGCGAGTGCCACCAGTGTGCGCAGGGGCGGTAGAATAGCTCCTCCCTAGAAGGCATCAAAGAAATTCATCGGCAGTCGGTCTCAGCAAGCAAGATGATACGTTTCCGGAGAAGAGTAAGATGGTGCGTACGCAGGGAGAGACTCAGACTGGATTCGAGCCAGACGGGCGAGACGCAAACCACGTGGGCGCGTCTTTCTACAAGAAGTCATATTGAACTCCGATTGGACTCCGAGGCTTTGACGTGGTCTTGACTAGTTGAGACTCCGTCGCGTCGGTCGCGTTCTGCACACAGCTGTTAATTAAGGACTTCAAACTGAACGGAAAACGCGTTTCAAGGACAAAACTGAAGACAAGACTTACTTGGAATGGCCTCGAATCGATCACCGTCTCCTGGTCCATCCTCTGGTCCTGCTCCCATTCGCCGCCTTCAAGAGTCTCTGATAAATCGTATTGCAGCAGGAGAGGTGATAAATTGACGCGTCGCATCTTCGTTACGGCACGCGAGCTTACTAGCTACGCACCAGATAATTCACAGACCTGCATCGGCACTCAAAGAACTCATAGAAAACAGCCTCGATGCAGGTTCGACCTTCATTCGGGTCACGGTCAAAGATGGCGGCATGAAGCTGCTGCAGATACAAGATAATGGATGTGGTATACGCGTGAGTCTCATTTATACCGTTCATTTCGGCTCTCTCAACGCTAGGACAGAAATCGGACCTGCCAATCCTCGCAGAACGTTTCACAACCTCGAAACTCGCGACTTTTGCTGACCTCTCGCGTCTCACAACTTATGGTTTTCGTGGTGAAGCCCTTGCATCCATGTCGCACGTTGCACATCTCTCCGTGACTACGAAGACCAATACAGAAAAATGCGCCTGGAGGTGACAGTCTGTCGCTTACGACCGTAATCAACCGCTGAGACCATATACAGGGCATTCTACGCGGATGGTCAGTTGACCCCGGCTAAGCCCGGCTTGACACCGGACCCCAAACCCACTGCTGGAAACGATGGCACCACAATCGTGGTGAGTAAACCGCGCTGCGACCTACTCTTGCTGGCGAAAGTGACACGGTAACGAGTGCAGATCGAAGACCTCTTCTACAACACGCCGACGCGGCTCTCTGCACTGCGCAGCTCCTCAGAGGAGTACGCCCGCATCCTCGACGTCGTCACAAAATACGCGGTGCACAACCCGAAAGTCGCGTTCATGTGCAAAAAGGTCGGTGTGCTGGATTGGCCTGTTTGTATACACAACTTGACGCGTTATGCAGTTCGGTTCATCTGCGCCAGACCTCTCGACACCATCTTCATCAGAGACTCCAAATGCTATCCGCATACTTTACGGTCCATCCATCGCAAAGGAGCTCATACACGCTCATACATCTTCCGCCTCCGAGATTAAACATGATGGTGAAGACGAAGACGACGACGACAATCCCGAATCGTGGTCCGCAGAACTCCACTTTACCAACGCAAACTACCAGGCCAAGAAAACAGTGTTCCTGCTATTCATCAACCGTAAGCTTGTCGACTCTAACTCTGTGCAAAAGTATATGATACTCGGATGCTTAATTCCCTGCGTGAACAGACCGCCTGGTAGAGTCTCCGCGTATCAAGCGCGCGCTTGAGGCGGTGTACAACGGGATATTGCCTAAGGGAGCCGCGCCATTCATCTATCTGAGGTACGTTGTCGCACAATCAGCGCGCGACAATCTCTGTTAAAGTGTCGCTTCCGTTTAGTCTGCTGATAGATCCTCGCTCGGTCGATGTCAATGTCCATCCGACGAAACGTGAGGTCCATTTTCTGAACGAGGAACACATTACGGAGCGCATCGCCGATGCGCTACAGGAGAAACTCGTCGGGCAGAATCAGTCACGGGTGTTTGAATACCAGGTATGCCGATACTAGAAGCTGATGCTAATGAATGCTGATGGTCGGGTAGACACTACTTACCGGTGGCGTCGCCGAGAATTCCAGCGGGGGTAAGAGTAAGGGCAAAGGCAAGGAGAAAGAAGGCTCCCAAGAGCAGGAACCTGTCGAGCCAGAAAGCTCGTCTGGGCGTGCGTCTATTTCATTGCACGCTCGCTCTGCTGCCCTGACGCATATGTGCATTCCTTCCAGCACCCAAGAGGACCGCCTCGCAGCACAAAGTCCGCACGTCGGTGCAAGAGCGTACGCTCGACTCGATGTTCCCCGTCGCGAACCCTTCGCACATCGATCAGCCCCCCAGCGCGGATGTTTCGCCACGCCCCACACCCAAGGCCCGAGACATAAAGGAGTCCGAATGCTACTTGACATCGGTGCAGAACCTGCGACAGGCGGTGGCCAAGGGCAAACATACGCGTCAGTTCTAATTAGACTCACTTCCTCATCTTCCAGCTTGTCCGCTGAACGTTCACTCCGGCCTTGCATGCGGTACAGAGCTTTCGGAGATACTGGAGAAACATACGTTTGTCGGCATCGCGGATCTGGACAGGTGTCTGTCTCTCATCCAGCATTCCACCAAACTATATCTCGTGAACCATGGTGCACTTGCGTACGCCCCCGTCTCTCCTTTCTCCCCCAAATTTTTTTGTCTTGCGTGCTAAAACTGAATGACAATGACTGATGCCTTCCAGGGAAGAGCTATTCTACCAGCTCGCGCTGCGGCAATTCGGTGATTTCGGCAAGCTGAAGCTAGAGCCGCCACCGCCCTTGCGCACACTTGTAGCACTCGCCGTAGACGCCGAAGAAGGCATCACGGAGAGCAGCCTAAGCAAAGACCAGATTATCGACGTGCGCTTCATCTGCCTTCCACCATCCACTACTGCTGAAAACGATTATTGCGCCCTCAGACCATCGTGGGTATCATCCTTGAGCGCCGGGGCATGCTCGCTGAGTACTTCTGCATGAACATCACCGAGAATGGCATGGTCGAGACGCTGCCTCTCCTCCTGCGCGATTATACCCCCAATCTGGATAAATTACCCAGTTTTCTGATGCGGCTAGGGCCTCAGGTGAGTCCTGTAGGTCTACCCCCGCCCACTACCTTTCAACTACAATGTTTGCTTTTCGGCCCTAGATCGACTGGACCGAGGAGACGGCCTGCTTCGACTCGTTTCTACGGGAGCTGGCATACTTTTACATTCCTGGCCCACTGGTGTCCTCGACATCATTGTCGGACGAGGACGAGGCACAACGGAAGGCAGAAGCATGGCAGATTCAGCACGTTCTCTTTCCCGCCATGCGCCGTCACCTCGCAGCCCCAAAGTCCCTGTTAGATCGCGACGTCGTGCAAGTGGCAAACCTCCCCGACCTGTACCGCGTATTCGAACGTTGTTAAACACCTCTATGTGCCACTGCATTTTAGTGTATGTTCAATGTGGTGTCGACGTCGACCTGATGCCATGCTAATCAACTCTGAGATTGTGCTGTGTAAAGTACATATGTGTATGCTGTATGCGCGTGCGATAGTGATAATAAACTTGAGAGAAGATAAGTAAAACCAAAAGGAAAAGTGAAGGGAAAAATGTCAATGGGATTAGTGAAAAACGGCGCCGTTAAGCGCGCTGCGATAGACAGAAGGCGAATCGTAAATGAAAGCATCATCATCTGAATCATTGTCTGAGTCCTCATCCGAATCAGACGACGTATCCATACCTCCCACACGAAAGACGTCGAACATCGGCGTCGGCGGGACGTCCGTGACTCCCTCAGTCGACTTGGCGAGGATCGCCGCTACACGCGCCTCCAGCTGATGACTAGGCAAATGTCCATCAGCTGAACGAGAGCTGTCATCTTGGAAGAAGCTTGTCAGCTCATGGAGGTTCTGGACGAGACCGCCCAAGTCTTCTTCCATGGGAATCGACAGCGCCTCAACGTCCGGCTCGAACTCGAAGCGTGTCGGCCGAGTGGGCATTTGGCAAGTGTCGAACACGGCCAAGAGGTTGGATCGGCAAATGTCCCTGAGACTGTCGGCGTGTGCAACGCACCATCCCGACTCCTCCGGCATACCGAAGATGTCAGTGACGCTGTCGGCACGGCGGACATGACTTTTTGGCCGCATGCTCATCCGGAGGACGTGTTTGGCTGCTGGTCCTCCTGAAATCGTCATCGGCTCCTCCAGAACTTCCAGAGCTTGGGATGCCAGGTCAGTCTCCAAAAGCCGCAGCAGCGGCATGAGCAGCTCGGATCCTAACAGGTCGACAGGACTCCTAGTCTCCCTTTGCTGGAACAGGACTTTGAGAATCTGCATCGAATGCACCTGTAACCAGCGCTGGCGGTTGAAGACCAGACCCATCAGCAAGGTCACAACTTCCGTCCAGTAATCCGCGCCATAGTGCTCCCGAAGACTCCCCACAGATTGTCTCAGGAAATCATCCTTCGTCCGGAAACGACCTTTCACGAATGACTCCATAATGCGGCCGATGCTATATCGCTCCTCTTCGTTGGCTAGCCGACCTATATTTGTCGCGAATTCGTTCAGGGACTCGTCTCGAGAGTCTGTGGCCATCGCGTGAAGACACCAGGGGAGTGACAGAGTGTACAAGTCGCGTACTCGTCCTTCCGATGGGTCGATTACTCGGGAATCGCTGATTTTGCTCAAAGTTTGGAGGATCTTGAAGGTAGCGTCGGACGTGGTGGATGACCGAAGTCCAGCTAGGAGAGAAGATTGCAATGATGTTGATCCCATCCACTCTGGAGGCTGATGAGAGAGCAAGAGAGACACCGTTTGAGGGTCGTCCAGGTCGACTCTGGTGAGGATAGACTCAAGGAAGACCAGCGCCTTCTCAAATTCGTGCTCGACGGTTGTCAATAGACAGCCACAGGCAACCCAAAACATGGGCGGCAGTAAGTCCACGTCAAGGTTTTCCGCAGTAGCCACGGCGCTCAGGGTCAGGATGATCTCAGAAGTGAACACATGGACATTTTCGTCCGTCCCTGCGATCGAGTTCGACAGACGGCCCAATAAGAGTCCCAAATCGGACTGTGTCGCTCGGGGCATTATGGCGCGGAATAGGTGCAGAGACCGGAAGGCGATAGGTCGGATAGAGCAAAATGTTGACCATTCCAACGCTAATGTCCCCCACCGTTCTGCTAGACCAGCCCTGAGAGGCCCCATAAAGTCTAAGACCTGTCCACATAGAGACTGCATTTTGGGTCCAAACTGTTGAGTGGCATCCTCCTCCCTCCAGAATATCGTTTCGGCGTCTTTCTCTAGCGATGCAAGCGTGGTCTTCAACGCAGAACGGCTGAGGTAGGCAGAACGATCTGGGAGTTCGTCAAATCCAGGTGACCATGCCCGCATTAATTGAAACAGCATTCGTCTCGCCTGCTGTCGGATGTATGGGACACGGTGATCTAGATGAACGAAGACGCCGTGAAGCAAGACTGGGATTTGGTCTTTCAAATCCCACTGTCTATCCAGGGTGATGTCTGTCAGGAAAAACAGGGCAAATTGTGCGGCTCCCAATTGCAGCCGCGGCTGGTCGTGGAAGAGAGCATCCAGGTCGGACCAAAGATCCACGTCTACAGTATTGGGGCGCTGCAGCTTGTGCTCGATGTTCGGCAACATGCGGGCAGGCTCTATAACACCGCAGAGGTCCTCGACAATCTGCCGCCCAATAGCTGTCTGTGACAAACACGCGACTATGTTTGCAGCACAGTCGATATATATCGTGCTGCCGACCTTGTGCGATTGCTCCAGCAGAAACCTAATAGTAGCATGTCCGTTCGACTGGTGTGGATGTTCGACCAGCCGCGTCCAGAGCACAAGTATTTGTTCCGGGTGAGAGTTCCCATATCTGAGAGATAGGGAGACGAGGTGATAAAGCGCATTGAGTCCTTCTGGCGATAGTCGAGACTTGTCCTCCATCATGAGGTCGATATTAGGCACCCATGATTCTAGGCTTTGAAGCAATAACAGAGGGATTTTTGTATCGCCCCCATCACGCAGTCGAGGAAGCCAAGAGGCAAGCTGTGAAAGAACGTCGATTGCTTGGGATGCGTGCTCCCCAGCGAGAAAATCAGATACCAGGCGGTGGGCACGAAGATAAGCGTTTGGTGCTGAGCTGCCGATTGCATGCTCGAATTGCGACATCGGTAAAATACCAGACGATTGGATATGAATGGTTTCTAGCATGTTGAAAGCACATCGACGGTTCTCCAGGCGTGGATGGCAGAGGTTCGAAAGGCCCAGGCAAAGAATCTGGCTGAACTTGAATCCGTGGTCCGCGACATTGCAAACAACGTCTGAGACGACGCTGAAGAAGCGTCCATGCTTTGCGTCGACATCTTTGCTGGTCACGAAGGCGCGCCTCAGAGCCTCCTCTAGCAAGGCAATGTGCTTCGTCGGATATGCCAAAAGGGAACGAAGCGCTCGCCTGCCATTGCGTCGTTTAGATGTTGCACTGAGTTTATAGTCATAAAACACTTACTGTCCACGAATTTGTATTGGGTAATGAGCCGAGCTAATAATCGCGCTGAGACGCTCTAGTGTGTGGTGCGGTTCAAGGAGCTTGGGCCGCTCTCCTGAGCGCTCCAAGGGCGAGCCAGCCGAAACGTCAGGTGGGAAAAACGCCTTTTGCTACAAACGGGAGTATATACATGTCAGTGACTGCATCTCAGAAAGCATAAAGAGACACGCACGCAGAGGGCTGCGAGTGCACCGACCGCTGCATTGGACAGCAACTTAGTTTCATGTTGAAACCGTTGGACGGAATCCGGTTCTTGGGTATTGCCTGACGATGCAGATGCCCTCTGCATCAGAATAAGCCTCTGCTTAACCTGTTCAGGCTGGCTTCCGTACTCGCACCACTCCTCGCATAGCCTATATAGCGAGAGATGCATGTGGGAGGGAATGAATCGATCTGAGTCCTTGAGTGAAGCAAGTCCATCGAAAAGCCGTTCGACGGTGCCACAAAAGTAACGGCGCAATCGTTGGAGTGAGTAGTTGTCGCGCATGTCGGGGGATGTAAGGAATGTCTGGGTGTTGCGGACGAATTTCAATACATGGGTAAGTGCTGCCTGTCTGCCGGCAGATCGCTGATGCGGAAGGAAGTCCGCGGTGAGATAATATATACGAGCCACTGCAGAATGAAGGCGCTCCTGGCGGCGGGTTCTGGTAGCTGGTGGTATCGCTCCAGGTTTGATCCTGGATTCGTCGTAAAATTGGCGTGCTGCAAGGAGACTCAGATCCTCAAGGAGCTGAGGGTAACCACTGGAGGGTAGAGAGCTGATACAAAGAACAGCGGCATCTCGAAATGTTGTGTATTCGGAGTCGAGGAAGGGCGTTAGATATCGAAATAACCCTCGAGTCGTGGTCATTCGCTCGCGCTCGAAGCTAGTGTCGGACGGAGCTCGGGCATGATCTCGACCTCCTACCGAGGTCAAAGCAGGCCTAGAGTCGGAGAGGGACGCCGTGGCACAAAGGATCTTGACCCAAACATGCCATTGATCGACAAGATGTTTGTTCTCCTTTACTAGCCTGTAGCCGTCCTTCTCAGCAATGGAGACATTGCGTGGTGAAAGACCAGCTGGCACCCTGCTGCTCAAGCCAGCAAAATGGGCCATGAGAGGGTGATAACGAGACGCCGCAGCGACCAGGGTTTCGCGAAGATGATTTGAGACGGGGCTAGGATGCTCTAAGCAGGATTGTAAAAATGCTGGGTAAGCGAAACGCCAAAGTCGGCGGTCCTTGTCGTTTGTACTGTCGGCCAATCGGAGAGGGGTGTCGGGGCGTGTCGATTTACGCCATTGCTCAAGACGATCCAGCTCTGCCGAATCAAGCAATTCGTCGAATCCGTGCAAATACGCGCTTGTAAGGCCTTTGCCGTGGAGCAGGTCGACGACTCGATGATGCACGGTTGTTGGTGTCCCAACGGGAGAGGATGGATCTGGAGATAGGATAGACGATAGGCGCCCTAGCATTCGAATGACCTTCACCCCCTCTGCGTGGTTGGGCATATGCTCGTGCGAAAGAAGGAACAGTGCACCGGCCTCGATCTCATCGCACCGAGCCGCTATGTCAACTTTGTCCTCAGCACTTAATTCCGGATTCGTAATACCGGCGAGGTCAGATGTCCATTCATCAACTAGGGTGATCCAGACATTGAGGAGGCGCGCGCTTTCCAAGGAAAGCCGGATGCCTGAGCCTTCGTGTGCGACGGTGGTAGCACCGAAAAGGAAGGCGGCATATCTCGAAAGAACCGCGGAGGCGTGAGTCCGGTCTGGCATGAATCGTTTGATGGCAGCGGCGGCGGCATCCCCCAGAGCAGGCTCTACATGTATCAATCCTCGGATCAACATGTCCACTGTTTCGTCAAGAGGGAGCGACGGATGAAGGCAACGCGGCCATGAATGGAAGCAGGTTTGTAACATGCTAATCTGGCCAGCAAGGTGATTCGGATATGCGACGGTCCCTTCTGGATGGCGTCGGACCACAAGCGAATGGGCGTCCTCGTAAGTGGGGTTTAAGCGCGCAATGGACCACTGCTCATCGAAAATCGACATCTGCCCGACCATAACACTGCACGCGCCGGCGACGGTGGCTAGTATTGAGCCGGATCGATCGAAGAAGTCCTCCATACCTGGTTTGGCGAGAATCGAGGCGGGCAAGATTTCCGAAGACGAAGGATAGTCGTCCTCCGACGAAATGACAGTGAAATCGGTGCTGGAAGGCCACGTTGGACTGGGCTCGTCCCGTTCTATGCCATGCAGTGACAACAGCATCGCTTGTACTGCTATCGCCGTCCTCTCAGGTGCAAGCACGCCCGCAATATTTGTCAGCGATGAAGACTTGATCGCCTGCTCCTGCATGAGCTCTAGGCAAAAGTCTCTTCCTTGTTCGAAGTGGCGTGAAAGAACAAAATGGACGATGCAGATGAAGGGCTCGAGGGATTCTTCCGATGGAAAAATGGACAACCTGCCAGGCGGAAAGAAACGCCTTAGCATTCCATCCACCTTTGCGACCGATGTGGAGGCGGGTTCTTGGCAGCGATACAGATATGTCCAAAGAAGTCGCATCATTCCGTTCATGACCGGGACACGATGGGCCTTCTCCTGTGGGATTGTCAGCACTCTGTGTCCCTTTCATGCTGATAGCAAGCCAACCTTGAGCTTTGTCAGGCCCATATCGAAACAGGCCACCCAGTGGCGCAAAAAGAGCTGTTGGGGGGCGACACAAAGGCTTGTAATAAGCAGGGGATACGCCACAGACCAATAACGCGGTTTTGTCATCATGTCTTTGGCTTTCGGAAATATGATCTCAATTGCCTTCGCCCACTGGGGATGGTTGACTTCTGCTTGAGCAGTCTGCGCAAAAGCCCGTCAACATGCATTCGAGCACAGAGCACTAGAGTGATGCATCACGCACCTTGCCAATGGGGTGCAGTAGATGAACAAGGGTTTCTGCGAAAGCCATCTTCAAGCGTTGACCGTGCGCGTTGGCAAACGATTTCGACAAGGACTCCATAAATTCTGCAGCCTCTTCAAATGCTTCTGGTGGCCAGACCTTTTGGCGCGCGCAAAATGATCAGTCCTATTAAATGCCAACACATATCGTAGAGTATACCTTTATTTGAATGTGTTTTAGACCCTTCACGAGGTTTTCATATTTCATATCGAGGTCTTTCGGGACCTGCCCGGAAGCCACTGGGCTCAATTCTCCCAGAAAGCGATCTGTCACGCTCACAAACCTACCAAGCGCATTGAGTTCAATGTAAAGTGCGCCTCACAGGCAGGGAGAAGAAACATACCTGACGTTTGCGATATGTCCCAGCAAAGTCGCGTATAGCTCAGCATTGATCCTATGGTTGGCACTTAACGCCAAAAGCTTCAAATCCGGTTTCCTAAACTGCTCAAACGTAGTCTCCTCCAGACTATACCCCAACGCCTCCCCCAGCGCATCCTTCGAGATAGACTGCAGCACAGCGATCAGCACGCGACACATGATATATATCGACGCAAGCGATTTGCGCTCGCTGAGGACGCTCAGTGGGTCCTGGGAGCGCGCGGAGGGGCCCCGGTTCATGGATGGCGCCGGGGAGACTGCCGTGTGTGCCCGGAGGATCTCTGGCGAGACCGGCTCGTTCTGCGACTTCCGCCATCGCATGACCGACTCGACGACGGGTTTCGTGTGCTTTTGCGCGATTTTGCCGAGGGACTGGAGAAGCTCGTCGAATTTGGGATCGACGTCAGGACCCATGAAATCCGGTAACAGGGCATCGTGTTCCTAACGGTACATAAGTAAAGCAATACAATCAGAAACTCGCGCAGGCACTCACGAGTCCCTCTCGCAGAAATGCATCGATCTTCATCTCTGCAGATGTCGCAAATCGCATGAACACCGCGTGCAGCGCATAATCAGACGGCGTCCTAGGATCCATGACAATCTTGTCGTCCGCCTCCAACGACAGCGGGCTCTCGCTGCGCTGAAACTGCGCGCCAAACGCATTCGGAACAGGCGGTACCGGCGGCGGCGACGACGAGTACGGGAGCCCGAACCCATGCCCGTGGTCGCTGCCCGTGTCCGAAGTATGGAATATCGACCCGTTGTGCGAGTGCTGCGACTGCGATCTGGCGTACGAGTTATTCCGCGACTTGGGCGTCGGCGTGCGCACCTGCTGCGGGGTGGAGACCACGGACGGCTTGCGCTGGCCGCCGGACGGCAGGTGTGCGAGCGACGACGTGGAGCGGTTGAACGGGTTTTTTAGCACCGGGTACGCCTGGTGGTCGATCATCGGCACCGGCGGCGCCTCGCTCGACTTCCCGCTCTTGAACGCATTGCGTATGGACGCGAACGACGGCTTCCGCGAGAACGGGCCCGTACTGTTCGTCGTGGCGACGGAGATCTGGGAGGAGTTCGGGAAGGCGATGGGCCGGCTGGGGGTGCTGCCGAAGCGCGAGTGCGACTGCTGGGAGTGCGTGGAGGAGTCGTCCGAGGCGAAGGAGTCCCCACGGGAGTGGAAGTAACTGCGGTCGGCGCGCTCGGGTAGGGCGATGGGCGTTATGCTCGTGGGCGACTCGGGGGCGGAGCTGAGGCCGCCAGCGTTCTGGCCAAACATGCCAAACGCATGCCCGCCAGGCCGCCCGAAAGGAATGGGGGTCGATGAGAATTCCTCATCGTCAAAGTCTGCAACGAAGGAAGATGGATGGAGTCAGTCGCGTCCGGTGTTGTATCTCTGGGCGTATTTGATACGCCCGTGATGTCGCATACAACCACTCTGCAATTCGCGCTCATACTCGTGTAAAGAGATATGCACATACCTGGAATAGTGATTTGTATCCCACCGGAGCTCATGGTCGTATGCCGTATGAAAACCAGCTATTCATCGAGCTCGCTCGACCGTTTGCACAAGGCTCGCTCGACTTGCACAAGAATATTCACAGTGGAAACCCGATTGCGCAGCAGGAAAAGAGTAAAGCAGCGACTTGCTCGAGTCAGAGTCCGAGAGTGTAGCGACCTCGTTTGCAGAAAGCAGCTGCAGCTTGGAGCTTTGAGGATGGTGGTAGTGACGGTCGGGATGTCACGCGAAAGTGACTTTCATTGACGCGGCGCGCTGCCATTTCCAACTTCAACGAACTTCACTTCAGCTCAAGAGAAAACACCGCTCGCAAATAGTTATAGACTCATATTCTTCGTTTCAAGATGTAAAAACAAAATATGCTAATGAAAACAAATCGAGCGTGTCGCCGCGCCGAAAGATGGGATCGTATCAACAACGGTAGTGGTAGTGGTAGGTAGTTGTAACTTGTGGCGGAGTCGGAGTGTGTGGATAATGAAGTTATGTAGCAGCAGCGGAAGCGGAGCGTATGGTGCGGTGTAGAAGGGGGGGATAGGTTGCGCATGTGAGAGAGAAAGAGAGAAGAAAACAGAACGAGGAGAAACATAGAAACGGCATAGACCACTCCTCGACATTGACAGCGAAGTAGCGAGTCGACCATATAACAGCGAGTGACCATATGCAGCGACGAACGATTGGCATGGGGCGTAAAAGCTGGACTGGATAAACATTGAACATTTGACGGTGCGGAATAAACAATGTGATGCGTGCGAGGGGGTATGCGACAGTGCGTATGGTGGTGTGTGGGGTCCATGGATGACTTGAGGCGAGGCAACAATGCAGATAGAGCGTGCGGTAGGTGCGGTGGGTGGGGGGATAAAGAACGAGCGTGCGTGCGTGGTCGTGAAAGTCGTCGTGAAGTCTATTCCGCAGGCTCCCCCTCCGCCTCTCTCACAGCCTTCGCAGCGGCCTTCAGCGCCGGCAGCTCCTCCTGCAGCGCCACCTGCGTGCCCTCGGGCCAGCGCTCCAGGGCCCATCCGCGCACGAACACGCTCGACTAACGGACGGATGTATCAGTTGCAAGCACACGGGCGGGCGGGAAAAAAATAGGCACCTTCATATACCGCTTGCCGGCGTATTTCTTGAAGAACGACTCGTGCCGGACGGGCTTCAGGATGTAGTTGAGCATCAGGTTCGCCGTCGGGACGAGCGAGCTCTCCTTGTACGAAGAATAGTGGGCCAAGTTGGGCGTCTGGACTACAGAGTAAGCGGCGGCGACAAACGAGAGTGCAAAGGACCTACCCAATCGCCACGGCCTAGCACAAGTCGCGAGAGCCAGATGGCTGCCGCAGCCATGAGCGACGGAGGAGCCGCAATGAGCCGCCACTCGAGGCAGCCGATCTCCATGAGGTACTTGGCGACGGTGCGCACCTGCATGTCGTATTCGTCGGCCTTGCTCACGCGGCGCAGGAAGTGGATGGGGTTGGGGAAGTTGAGGTTCCACTCAAGGGTCTTGAGCACGTAGCGCTCCGCCTGGAGGATCTCGGACTCAGTGTACGACGAGTCGGCGCAGTACAGGAAGTGCGACACGGAGGGCGAGACGATCTCCTCGACCTTGGCGGCGATGAACATGCACGTGACGCCCACAAGCTGCAGCTTGGCGAGAGAAACGACGCGCGCGGAGAGGAATCGGTCGATGATGTTGACGCAAAGGAAGAGCGTTTCGGGCAGCAACCGGAAGCGCACATGGACCTGAACAAGCCAGTCGGTGAGGATCCCCCTCATCTTCCACGCGAGCTCCTTCTGGCTCTCCATGTAGTTCGGGTTGGGCATGGTTTGTTGCTGGATCAAGAGTCAGTACACGACTGAGGGAGATTGCGCGAGATACACGTACCTCG
This sequence comes from Plicaturopsis crispa FD-325 SS-3, assembly GCA_000827205.1. Lineage (NCBI taxonomy): Eukaryota > Fungi > Basidiomycota > Agaricomycetes > Amylocorticiales > Amylocorticiaceae > Plicatura > Plicatura crispa. The sequence goes on from KN832557.1 coordinate 201,027, forward strand.
ACCTCTTTCATATACTCGAAGATCTCGACCACGTACTCGCTTACCATCAGAGGGTCATCCGCGTCTTCGGCGTCCAAATCGTCCCACTCGTCGCCATTGGGATCCGCTTCGGCCTCGGCGTCAGCAAACAGCTTCAACTCCTGTGCGAAGCGCTCCGTTGCCTCTCTCTCCGCCCGCACATCTTCCGCAAAATCGGTCTCCGGTGGCGCCTCGGACGATGTACGCCGCTTCTTGAACACGCGCGTAGTCTCGGCGTCCTCCTCTGTCGGCACAGCGCGAGCGGAGGCACGGCGAAGAGGTTGTGCAGCAGTTGTCACAACCGATCGGCGGGTAGAGACACGTCTGGCGTGTGAGTGGTCGTCCACCGCCATCGGCTGCTCATCGTGGGTTTCGGGCTCCTCCTTGACCTCGGGTAGCGGTTCGACCGTCGACTCTACTGCGGTACTTCGTGTCGCCCGACGAGTAGATGCAGCAGGCGCCAGCGGTGCACCGGACACTGTACGCAGAGGTTTCCGAGCTACAGTGGTGGCGGTGGTCGTGGTGGTGGTTGTGGCCATCGACTTGGCCTTGAGCACCACGCCATCGAACGCCTCCTTCGGCGTCTCCTTATCCTTCCCCTTGGCGGTAGGCTTCGCACTCTTGGGTTTGTTGACGTTCGATGGACCAGTAACCTCGCCGAGAGCCTCGCGCTTCCGCTTGTGGGCGGCGAGGTCCTCCTTGCCCGATGCCTCACTGCCACCTGCCTTGGCTCGGGAGGCGGCTGTCGCAGCGGTAGCGCGCGTAGGCGCAGCCGTGGGTTTCGCCCGCGTGTTGATGCGTGAGGGCCGAGCATTGGCGTTCTCGGAATCTTTTTGGGTAGCGGTGCGGGTCGTCCGCGTTGTCCGCCGTGTCTGTCGACGATGAACATGTCAGTAGGTGCCCCGTTTTTGTCCAGAGAAATCGATTGCTTACAGGTATGTTTGAAGACATGTCGAATGCCTCCAGGATATTGGATGAATCGTAGAGTAAGGAAAGGCGGAAGAGATGGCGGTGGTGGACGTTGAGAACGAGGAGGACAGACTGGACAGTGTTCTGGTTTTGGTTGAGCGCTTGCAGCGGAGTTTGCCGAACTTCCAACCCCGCCAATCTCCAACAAACAGTCGCGTCTGTGTATCTGTCACGTGAGGGCGCGTTTGACGCTTCAGTTTTCACAAGTTTTTTCTAAGTTTTCTCCTCGAAATTAATACTTATAATAAAGAGGGTGGCCCTAGGGTGGCCCACAATTACTCGTGTATTGCAACAACGTGTGGACAATGGCAAGGTCATAGTAACGCTAGCTCAGTCCTGCGCCGCCTGTTTCGTGTGGACCGCGTCCCCGACAGTCTCCGTGCCCGCCCCTGCAGCGACCGCCTGTAGCGTAGCAGCGAGCCCACCGCCGGGCTCGGCACTACCCTCGACATTCAACTCCTCGCTTGACTGTCTCGCGGGCGGCTGCACAGCGTTGGCCTCCGGGCACCACTCCATCGCAATCTCGATATCGATGATGCCTGAGCCTAGTCCGATAGGGAAGTCCACGTCCTTCCGCGTGAGCTGCAGTTTCGTCGGCGTCGAAGAGGGGGACTCGGGCGGGGGATGCGGCATGTGGAATGTCGGGATGAACCACAGCCAGCCCATAAAGACCTGAGACGTGACTTAGCATATTTGAGGATGGCGAAAGCAGACGCGACGTACCTGACCCATGTACAGCTTGACGCGCACCTCGCGCCCTGCGTCCAGGACTACGCCTTCGCTAGTGACGGGCAGAGTAACATCGCGGATGGAGTTTGTCTCGGAAGGCACGCCGCCACCGTCAGTGTCTGCGCCTTCTCGAGCAGGTTTGTCTTCCTCGATCTCCTCTTTGAAGCTGTCCCACTTCTCGTCCGACAGAGGACGCAATGTATATTGCATTATTTTGCCGTCCTGTCTATAAATTAGCACGCGAAACGTTGGCTGCTCGAGGGACAATGCGCACCTTCTCTGAAGCCTCCTTTTGCACAGAAGCATCGCCGACAGCACCCAGCCTTGCAAAGCTGCGCACCATCTTCGATCCATCCCACTTATCGTCCGCAAACACGTCGGAAAGCTCCTCAGCGTCCCTATGTTCACTCCCCTTCTTCCTTTTGCCCATATGCTCGTCCCTTGTATGCCGCTCCCACCCCTCCAACATATCAACAAACTCGTCATCGTACCTCGCCAGCGACACCCACACATGCCCATCCCCCTCCGTATGCCTCACACCCGCCTTCCCCAAATTCGTCCGATCTATCACCATATTCGCCGCCTTCACCAGCCTTAGCTTCATCCCGCTCGTCTCCTTCATCCTCAGCTTAATATACGTCAGCCGCACTTTCGGGCGCTCGGCCACAGGGAGAGGGGGGACGGTCCAGAATTTCGGCGGGCCCTGGGCGGCGAGGAGCTGCGACCAGTAGTAGAGCCAGCGCCGCTGGCTGGGGATGCTGACGCCTTGTTTGGCGGTTTTGGACGCGTCGGAAGGGGCTTTCATGCGCCGCGAGGTGTGTAAGTCCAGGACGCCCTTCAGCGAGGTGCCGAACGAGGTGGCTAGTGGCCGGCTATCGGGGGCGGGGGAGAGCTCCGTGGGTTTCGCGGTGGGGGAAGGCGCCTCCGATGGATTCGCAGCCTCCGAGATTATTTCGGCGGCGTCCAGGTCGCGGGCTTCACCAGGAGGTGCATCGTCCTCAGGCATCGCAGCCATCAATGTCCGTGCCCGTTCCTTCGCCCAATGCTTCGTGGGATGACTACGCTCGAGCGTCGGCGCGGACGGCGTATCGTCCTGGGTGAGCAGATACGAGCACGCCAGGGTTCCTGATCGCCCTTTTCCAGCTATGTATGTATTGAGAGAACGTCAATAACGCGCTCGCGGTCACGAGGAGAGAGGGCGCCGGACCTTTGCAGTGTAGCACTACGACTCTTTCCGGAGACCCGCTCAACCACACACCCATTTCGCGCGCCGCAAGCGGCAACAACGCGAGCGGCGGCGCACTAACCACAACGACCCAGCATCAGCACCAGTCATACATACCATTGCAACACGAGATGGGGGATACGCACTGGTGATCAGGAAACGGATACCTACTCACTCTCCCATCGAAGAAACTAGCAGGATACGAGTTCTCCTTGACGGGGCAGAAATTGAACACCCAGAAATTCTTCCCGTGCCGGTGCTCGAGGAACCTCTTCGCGTCTTCTCTGCGATTGCGGTAGAGGCCCTCGAGCCCTGAGGCGGGGTAGCCCATGATCACGACGTTGTCGGTCACATACACCAGATCTGCGAGCGACGAGCGCGTTGGTTAGCATTGGGATGATGGACATCTGGAGTTGGATGATGGATGAGGACACGGACCGAGCTCGACGTCTAGGTTGTCGTCTTTGAAGCGCGCCTTGTTGCCAGATACTAGGCGGCGTACGAAGTCTGTCATTACTATCTATGCGGGTGAGAAGTGCAAGAAGGAGAGAGGGATTGCAATATCGCGGTAGAACAGAGCAGTCCATCATCGTCCAGCGCGGAGTATCGACGTCAGACCCGTTTGCAGTCGTAGATCATCTCGATTCCGCCAAGTCCTTTTCCGCAAATCTCTGACAAAACAGACCCGATCAGCTCCCAAAAAAGGCCAGGAAAAGGACAAAAGGGTGTTTTTCCCCCAAACCTGGATTGACGCGTCGATTTCGCGCTGTACGCGCGTCCACTACAGACACCACCACACTCACTTCGTCGTCGTCGCTGCAATGCCCGAGCCTACTGCTTTCGAAATCAAGGTCACCTCAGAGGACCCGAAGAAGAAGGAGAAAAAGGAGGAGGAAGAGACTAAGGAGAGCAAGGATGAGGGCCCATCGACGGGGAAAGACGACAAGGAGGGAGAAGAGCTGGTGCGCATGTGTTCTTTCTCTTTGACTAGCGGTAGATTTATGGAGATGGCGACAGTCGGAAGAGGACTTGCAGCTACGGACTGAGCTGGAGATGCTAGTGGAGCGGTTGAAGGTGCGTAGCGCTGTGGAAGACAGTACAGGCGCAATGTTAATGTCGTCCCCAGGAATCCAACACCGAGCTGTACCGACCTGCATTGGAGACGCTCAGAACACTGATACGGACATCGACCTCGTCCATGACATCCGTGCCCAAGCCTCTCAAATTCCTACGCCCTCATTACCCCGATCTCCAAACACTCTACGACACATGGCCCGCGTCCGAGGACAAGAGTCTCTTCGCAGACATCCTCTCCGTCCTCGCAATGACCTACTCCGACACCGAACCCCGCGGTACACTCCGCTATCGCCTCCTCTCCGCCTCCCTCCGCCCCGCCGATTCCCCGCTCGCAGACCCAGGCTCCTGGGGGCACGAATACGTCCGCCATCTCGCAGCCGAGCTCGGCGAAGAGTGGACCGCACGGATCGACGAGGAGGAGGGCGCCCCGGTGCCGGAGGACGAGGCGGCGAAGACCAAACCACTGGGCACGGTCGACGAGCTGTGGGCCCTCGGCATGGAGTGCGCGAAGTTCCTGCTGTGCCACAACGCGGAGGCGGACGCGGTGGACTTGCTGGAGGAGCTCGAGATCATCGAGCGCATCACTGAGCTCGTGGACAGCGAGTCGTACTCGCGCGTCGCGCAATACATGCTGCGCTGCGTCAACTTCGTGGTGCCACCTGATGACCTCGGATTCCTGAACGCCGTGCACAGTATCTACGTCAAGTACCAGAAGTTCCCCGACGCTCTGGGCATCGCTATCCGCCTGATGGACATGGACCTCATCCGACAAGACTTCAACGCGCCTGGAAACCCGTAGGCGACTTCAAACTTGATTGGTATTGAGTGTAGAGCTAACGCGACTTGTGCAGGCTTATGAAGCGACAACTTGCATTCCTACTCGCACGGGCGCAGATACCGATTGAATGGTTGAGTCCCCCGGGCGCGGAAGATCCTGATGGCGAGGAGCCGTCGTTCCCGGACGACCTGCTGGAGTGTCTGAGCAACAGCAACCTGAGCACCCACTTCCGCCAGTTTGGCAAGGATCTCGGCGTGGCGGACCCCAAGAGCTTGGAGGATGTGTACAAGAGCCATTTGGATAATACCAGTACGTTCATGTCTCTGCCTGTTGCTCATGGGCATCGCTGACAAGCGTAACTAGGGGTGGCGGCTGTGACGACTGTGGACTCGGCGCGGGGTAATCTTGCGGGTACTTTTGTCAACGCATTCGTCAATGCTGGGTTTGGTAATGACAAGCTTATGGTGGAGGCTGAGGAAGGCGCGAGCTGGATCTACAAGAACAAAGACCATGGTGTGCAGTCATCTCTTAGCGATCCTGTGTTGAGTTACTGACGCCCTGTAGGCATGATGAGTGCCGCTGCAAGTCTGGGCCTCAGTCTCCTCTGGGACACGGATGTCGGTCTCAGTCACGTAGACAAATACACGTATTCTTCGGAAGAGCATATCAAGGTACCATAGTTTCCCTTCATTGCCGGCGTACATGACATTGACTCTGTTCACTCAGGCCGGCGCACTGCTCGCAACAGGTATCTTGAACACGGGTGTGCGTACAGAAGCCGATGCCGCCATGGCTCTCCTCAGCGAATACGTCGAGAACAAGTCTGTGCCGCTCAAAACGAGCGCCATCATGGGCCTCGGACTCGCGTACGTCGGCTCAAATCGCGCAGACCTCTTGGCGGCCCTCCTCCCTGCCGTAGCGGACGACGGCGTCTCCATGGAAATCGCGTCTCTCAGCGCACTCGCCCTGGGCTTCGTGTTCGTCGGTAGTGGAAACGGCGAGGTGACGAGCACGATATTACAGACGCTCATGGAGCGGGAGGACAAAGCATTGGATGAGAAGTGGGCGCGGTTCATGGGTCTGGGATTGGCGCTTCTCTATCTCGGCCTGCAGGAGTCGTCTGATGCCACCATCGAGACGCTGAAGGCGATCGAGCATCCCTTCTCCAAGACCGCGCAGATCCTCGTGGAGGGTTGCTCTTACGCCGGGACTGGCAACGTGCTCAAGGTGCAGGCTATGCTGCACTACTGCGATGAGCACATCACCGCAGCCGGGGAGAAGGACAAGGAAGACGGGAAGGAGGAGAACAAAGACGAGGCGGAGAAAAAGCCACAGGACGACACCTTCCAGGCATTCGCCGTGCTCGGCATCGCGCTCGTGTCGATGGGCGAGGAAGTTGGTGCCGAGATGTCGTTGCGGCAATTCAACCACCTCGTACGTCTCATCTCTGTCTCTTTCGCGTACTTGTTTTCTGATATCCGTACAGATGCACTACGGCGAACCTGTCATCCGACGAGCCGTCCCCCTCGCAATCGGTCTCGTCAGCTGCTCCAACCCCCAGCTCCCCATACTCGACACTCTCTCGAAATACAGCCACGACAACGACTTAACAGTCGCCATCAACGCTATATTTGCGATGGGCCTTGTTGGTGCCGGTACAAATAACGCGCGCCTTGCGCAGATGCTCCGACAATTAGCAGGGTACTACTACAAGGAGCCTGACACTCTGTTCATGGTCCGCATCGCACAAGGCTTGGTGCACATGGGTAAGGGAACGATCGGTCTGAACCCATTCTTCTCGGACCGCAACATCATGAGCCGGACGGCTGTCGCTGGCCTCCTGGCCACGCTGACTGCATTTACGGATGCGAAGTCTTGTAAGTCGATCTCAGTATGCTCTACGCGTCGTCGTTTTCACTGACATCTGTGTTCCAGTCATACTCGACAAATACCACTGGATGCTTTACTTCCTTGTCACCGCCATGTACCCACGGATGTTGATCACGCTCGACGAAAACCTGAATGCGCTTCCCGTCACGGTCCGCGTGGGACAGGTAAAGCATATTCTCCTTGGCCCTGGCATCTATCCATCTAATATCTCCCCCAGGCTGTCGACGTCGTCGGCCAAGCTGGTAAGCCACGAACGATCTCTGGGTTCCAGACACATCAAACGCCAGTGCGGCTGGGTACGACCGAACGCGCTGAGCTTGCCACGGAGGAATTCATTCCGTTCGCGTCTGTGCTCGAGGGCTTTGTTATCCTGCAGAAAAACCCTGGATGGGAGAAGGAGGACAAGATGGAGCTGTAGTTCGTTTGTTTCTCCTTTGCTATCTAGAGTATCATTAGCCTTGTGTTGCTGCCTCGCATTCAATCCAATAATTGTACAAATCTAACGTCCAAGTCGAGAGCAGCTCGCGTCGTCGGACGCGCTTGGGACGGCCGCGCTAGTTCCGCGGCGTCCGGATGTGCCATCCGGCCGTCGATCTTGTCAATTGTTGCCTTTAAATCTCTTGCTAGCTCTCCTTTATAATTGGTGCATTTGTTTGATCTAGTTTCAGTCTTCAACGCTTTAGTACATCTTCGTCCACAACCTAAGCGACGAGCGCAGTGCGAGCGATACACCTCGAGCGCTTCAACCGTACGATTCACTCAACCCAGGCGTCTATTCGATTACAATGGCTACACCGGCGCCGGGATCATCCTCCCAGCTGGCTGCACAGAAGTACCGTGGTGCGGTGGTAGAGGTACGTCTCATGAACTGTGTTTGCAATGCTAATGCTCATGAAAATGCTCAGGATCTCCAACTACCGCCGGCCTTTGCATTACCACAAGACGAGGCTATCTCTCGAGCCATTGAACTTGCTTACGATCGTGATTTCTCCCATATACCGTGAGCCTCTACGAATCTAGAGGACTCGTATATACTCACACCTACGATCGATGTTTCAGTGTGCTTGATCGTGAACGGAGGCCACTTGGATATGTTGACGTCGCAGCCCTGAAGAGCAAATGGGAAGCAGGCCAAGCCGACCCAGTGCGTTCCCCCCAATCCGTGTGGGATGAGTAGACTCACGCGCATGATTTCTATATAGAACGACAAGGTCGTGAAATACATGACGAAGTTCAAGAGGACAGCATCCCAGCCATATACCATCATCACTCCCTCCTCGCCTTTGGCCGAACTCGAGGTGTTCCTCCAGCACAATCTATTCGCTCTAGGTAAGCATACCTGTGGCTTGAGTTGTGTTCTTTGAGACTGAGTATCGTTGGTAGTGACGGACCATGGTCGTAAATTTGTTCTCGCCGTCGCTACAAAAGATGACTTGGAGGTATGTCCACATCTAGCGGTCACTGTTCATACATGGTGCTCATCTTGTCTTGGGACAGAATTTTGTCTCTCGTAGAGGTTTTTGAGCGCTCACGACCGCCTGGGTTTTTCAGTTTCTTTTGCCGTACTATCTTTCGAGAGGGGCAATAATTTATGTATACTAAAGTCAACTGCTTAGCGTGTACTTGTTCAACAGAATTGCATTATGGGTGGGACAGCGATAATTGATGCATGGGATTTGCAAGCGTGCGCTGATACCATGCCTAAATGTATGATCGAGTGCAATATTGGCGACAACAAGTGCCTCGGGATGAGTACGCACCCAAGCAGAATACCACGGAACAAGGGGGAACCACAAGTGTTCCATTTTTCGAATGTGCTCAGCATCAACGAGGTACTTGCGCTGTCCCTTACCGCCTGTTGAGGAGAAATGGAAGTTGTAAGTGGTTCGATGTGGAAATGAGATGGATTGAAATTTGTACAAATACACGCGAAAGTTTTGAAAATACACACGACTCAGTGCAACGCGGCCCTCGAGCCTCAATCAGCATCCTACAACCCTCAGGTACCAGTAACATCGTGGAAAGAGCGAGTTTTTGGAGATTCACTGGACTGCAACGCGCACGTGCTGTGGCTCCTCTGCCTTCGGGATGGTCACAGTGAGTATCCCGTCGGCAAGTTTCGCTTGTACTTTGCTGGCTGCGACAGGGCGAGGCAGCCAAACAGTACGCGTAAATGCTGAGCTGTACGTCGAGTCAGGCTGGCTTGGACTCTGGGCGCTCGGAGTCGCTTTCCCGCCTATACGATGGTGGCTGGTCAGTATTTGACATGAACACGAGAAATGGGCGACGGAAAACCTACCTTCTGTTGCGGGGGTGTTTTGAGCAGATCCGGGCGCGCCTTCGATTGCAGCGTTCTGCGTGCCCACGATGATGCCCCGGTTGCGTCGGAAGACTTTCCCCTCGATCGTGACACTCCTCCCACCATCACCCACGGTGACGTTAAGGTTCTCCCGCTTGACGCCGGGCAGCTCTGCCTCGACGATGTAGTTGTTCCCTTCCTCGGTCAGGTCAACGCCAGACCGGCTGTTGCTGGGGGAGTTTTGGGGGAAGGGAGCTTCGCGGAGTGCGCGCGCAGGGGCGTAGAAGGTAGGCCTCGCGCTGCCGAAGAAGGGGTCGTCGATGACACGGAAAAGGTCGCTGAAAGACATGATGTGTACGAGAGTACGGTGTTTGGAGGGTGTTAAGAGTAGACGACTTGTTTGAGTGGTTGCAAGTTACTGCTGATGTCGAGTCGTCGTTGCAGGACACACCTCCTTTATACCTGCCTGCATATGCGGCAGCGTTTCCTGTCAGCAGTATGACAGACTTCTCCAACTCGCCAGATGCTGCACGATGCACACCAGAAAAGTCTGGAACCCATCGGTGCAGTTGATGGAGGTCAATCTATGAACAACGTCGACATGTTTCTGGGGATTTCCAGAGGAATCACTGTGGACGCGTCGCGACCGAAATACAGTACTTAGTATCAGAGTCGGGAATCGGATGTAAAAAAAACGGCTGGTTTTCAAACTCCTCGGTTTCAAGCGATTTCTACATAGGTACGTAGCTATTACCAGGCTTAGTGCAATGGCAGTGGGGATAGCAAAATATGGACAGCACGTTGGCGGTGATAAAAGTTATTCGAGCGATAATTCCTAGTGTCGAGACAAAGCGACTGGCCTTCGCATTCTTCAAGGAGCCGTGGCACAGCGGTTACCTCCTCTCATCCTATCTTTGATAGTATAATGGTCAGTACGCCCGCTTGTCACTCAATTCCAAAGCGTGCGCGGGAGACCTGGGTTCAATTCCCAGTCAGAGAGAGTTTTTTGAGAGTTTTAGGTGTTTTATACGCCTGTCCAAAAGCTTAGCAAACTTAATGGATGCAAATTCACGATTAAATTTCTGGGCTACGGAGATCTATTTTTTTGAGGTTCTGCCTGGTGCACAGCACCTCCCGATTGAGCTCACGCACAATATTCTTGTATGTAGCGAGGTAGATAACATTGCGATGTCGAAGTCAAACAGGGCGATGAAGTGGAGGGCAGGGAAAAATAGGGTGCTCAGGAAGTGGGCAGTACTGTATCAATACATGAAAGAGCACTCGATAAAAAGTTGTAGACTGTATAGAGTACGTACATATTCACCACTTTTGTGTCATTCTGGGCGAGGCTCGGACGATGCAGCATAACAGAGACAGCATAAGTAAGACAGGCAAGAAGGCAGCGAAAAATCTTCCGCCACAGCTACTAAATCGGGCAAGTAGGGATTACTAGGAAAGCTGAAAGGCCGACTCGGCGACAATTACCGAGTTCCGATTTCCAGCTTTTCGCGACGCCGTGACGCGACGCACTTTCTCAGCCTTCACCGCGTCCGAGTCCTTTGCTTGGGCATCTGCTTACTCCTCGTTCGCTCTATACGCCCACAGGACAAATGCCTTAGAGGTAGCGCAGTGCAGTCTACGAAGCTCGCGATGCTTGTAAAGTCATCTTACTGGACGCGCACTCTGCGACGTACATTCGTTTGCCACCGCCGAAATCTATCGAGCAGTCGCCCACACTCTGCGGAGAAATCTACTGCACCTGTCGACAATAAAGCATTTTCAGCTACTTTGCTGCTCCCGGAGACCGCGTTTCCACTCTACAGCGACCCCTCGGAGCGCGAGGTGCTATTCCAGGGGAAGACATGCGAGGACCTATATCAGTGGCAGGTCAGATCACCTATACATTCTGAATGCACATGCACACCTTTAACATCGAATTTGGAGTAGTGGAACAACGCGCAAGGCCCTCTGTTTGTATTCCACGATGGACCGCCATACGCCAATGGTCGTCTGCATATGGGTATAGTCCCACTTTCGCGTCGTCGAATGTCACCGTTGACGAATTCCACATAGGTCACGCCTTAAATAAAATCATCAAGGACATAATCAATCGTTATCAGGTGCTGCAAGGCCGCAAAGTGCAGTGCGTTTTTTGCAACTCACTACGCGACAGTACCTCTAATTTCGTTAGCTACATGCCCGGCTGGGATTGCCATGGCTTACCGATAGAAAGCAAAACTCTGAAAGAGCTGGGAGTGCGTAGACATCATTGTGTTGGTTGCAGGATCCCTTACGTTCCTCGTAGAAGAATTCCCGGCTCTTACCGCCGTCCACCATTCGCGCTGCCGCGAAGGCAACGGCGGAAAGAGAGATAGCAATACAACGGGATGAATTTCGACGTCTAGGTATCATGGCAGACTGGAGTCAAGGGTCTACATATCGGACATTAGGTACGTGTAGACTCATTCCATGGATGAGCAGTTTGTGACAGTAGCGCAGACCGTGCTTATGAGATTCGGCAACTACGCGTCTTCCAGAAAATGGTTGAACGAGGTAATCCTTTCCCTGCACCTTCAATCCCAAACGGTCAGAATTTATCTTCTGCCTAGGTCTCATTTACAGGCATTATCGCCCAGTACACTATTCGCCGTCTTCGAGATCTGCCCTTGCGGAGGCAGAGCTCGAATACAACGAAGAACACATCTCGCACTCGGTCTACGTTTCCTTCGTCTTGATCCCGGACTCGAAGGCAAGCGCGTCTCTTCGGAGGGTATTGACGTTGGCACAGGTGCAAGATTTGAAAACGAAGGTTCTCGTCTGGACAAGCACACCTTGGACACTTACGGCGAACATGGTAGGCGTTCACCAGCTACAGAAACTTCGAATCTGACACCGTTTCGGAAAGGGGATAGCTGTTCATCCTGACCTAGCCTACTCTGTCGTAAAACTTACTACGCCAGAACATGGTGGTGACCTCTTGATCGTGGCTACTGAGCGAGTCCATGCGCTAGCGAAGATCACCGGACCTGTGGACGTTATTACGAGCCTGCGAGGTGATAACTTTTCCACGCCTGCATGTTGAATGTCCACTGACAGCCGTTTGCAGGGTCTGACCTTCTCGATGCTACGTATCTACCCATCTTTCATCGTCTCAACCCAGGTAAAGCGACGCCCTTCAATATCATACCAGCCTCGCACGTAAACTCTAAATCTGGGACCGGCCTTGTCCACTGTGCGCCTGCACATGGTGCGGAGGATTACACCGCGTTTCGTAGCCAAGGCCTCATTTCGTCGGATACGGCTATGCTCTGCCACGTTGACGGAGAGGGCAAGTTCACACAAGGAGTCATTGATGTCGTGGGGGCGGACGCTGCTGAGTCCTTGATCGGCAACGAGGTCCTCAAGGGTGGTTCGACAGCTGTCGTCGAATTGCTGCGCCAGACAGGGACTTTGTGGGCAGTCGAGAAGTACAAACACAAGTATCCATATGATTGGAAAACCAAGAAACCAATAATAGTAACGTGCGTGTGTCTAAACCAACAGCACAACAGACTTCTGATCCCAGTACAGTGCCACCTCGCAATGGTTCGCCAACCTTGAGAATATCAAAGATGATGCGCTTGGCGCCCTACAGGATGTCAACTTTATTCCTCAGGCCTGTAAGAGCGTGTCATTTCTGTTGTTCGTATCGACTACTGACTGCCGTATCATAGCTCGCAACCGACTGCAGACATACGTTCGCGATCGCTCAGAATGGTGTATCTCTCGCCAACGCGTGTGGGGCGTCCCTATTCCTGCCTTGCGCCACGTTCCCTCCGATACTGTAATTCTCGATTCCACGACTTTGAGCCATATCCTACCAATCCTCTCGGAGAAAGGCGTCGAGTATTGGTGGGACGGCCCCGCCGAAGAATTCGTTCCGCCTTCGCTCGCAGGGCGCGGAGGACCTTGGGAGAAGGGCACAGATACCATGGACGTGTGGTTTGACAGCGGTAGCTCGTGGTCGATGCTGGAGGAAACGGGTTTCGCTGCTCCTGAGTCCGGACGAAGGCATCTCGCGGATGTTTGTCTCGAAGGCTCCGATCAACATCGAGGATGGTTCCAGAGCCAGCTCTTAACATGTATCGGCTCGAACTCTGGTGTCGCAAATCCTGCCAGTCCTTATGGCACATTGATCACCCATGGAATGGTGCTCGATGAAAAGGGCAAGAAAATGAGCAAATCGGACGGAAATATCATCAGTCCTATGACTATCATCAATGGTGGAAAGGTGTGTTCTCTATCTCGTGAATGGGATCGCCGAACTAATACTGCATCTTGTGGATAGGACAAACAGAAAAACCCTGCATACGGAGCGGACGTTTTGAGGCTTTGGGCTGCCACGGTCGAGTACTCTAACGATATGCCAATCGGACCTACTGTACTCTCGCAATGCTCAGAGTCGTTACGAAGGATTCGCAATTCTGCACGGTTCATCCTCGGCAACATCGGTGACGCGGAAAGCCGACGTGATTTCATACCTGTCCCCAGAGAAGCCATGGGTCTGGTGCGTGCGCTGAAGCCACTGAAGCTAACATTCGCAATTATCTCATTGTTTTGCTCAGATAGAGCGCTATGTGATGAACGAACTGTACAATGTGGAGACAATTGCACGAGAAGGTTACGAGTCATACAACTTTGCGAAAGGTACGTCTAAAGCCTCGAGTCACAACAGATAAAGCGATTGACTGGTATATTTTTTTGCAGCAATGACGGCACTTATCAACTTGGCGAACGTTACACTTTCGTCATTCTACTTGGATATCACCAAAGACTGCCTATACGCCAACGCTTTGAACAGCCCTGAGCGCAGGGCAGTCGTGACTGTTCTTGCACAGGTATTGTCTCTATACGCGTCACATATTGTATCGCGATACTGAGGCTGGCCACAAGACTCTGTCCACCATCACGTCCGTTATGGCTCCGGTCCTGCCTCACCTAGCAGAGGAGATTCATCACATCAACCAACGAGGCACAGACAAAGCTGCTGGTCTTTCCGTGTTTGCGACGACGCCCACTCCTTTGGCGAGTCCTCTATTCAAACATTGCTACGTCCACGACAGTTAATATAGACTGCATTTCAGGGCGCTGAATGGCATGAACCGGAAGTTCGGGAAGAGATGGACCAACTGCTTGGCGTACGCAGCGTCGTTTTATCTCTTCTGGAGCAGGCTCGCCAGGCAAAGTACGGATGTTTCTGCCTGAAATATATCGGAGTTGCTGAGCGTCGATTTGCAGGCAACTGAAGAACTCGTTGGAAGCAGAAGTCGACCTCATCGTTACAGGCGACGCGGAAGATTCCCAGCTCGTAAAGCTATTAAGGGACAATGGTAGAGCCTATTCATTCGTCCGAGACTATAGCTGAACTCACTCTTTCTGTGACACCTGTAGAAGATTCATTGAAGACCATCTTCATCGTGTCCGATGCGTACGTAGAGAATGAAGGGTCCCTGGGCACTTCGTCCCCGGAATGGGTTTACACCACTTCCATGGCAATTCCAGGTATTGTGCTTGGTTTAAATCTCTAAATAGCTTATTGACAGTGGTTTTAGGTTGCGAAGACGAGCTTGGTATCCGTGTGCGCCCGTCGACTCTGGCAAAATGTCCTCGCTGTTGGACTTATAGTCGACCGCCACAAGATGTCCTGTGCGGTAGATGTGCTACAGTTGTTCCTCATTAGACACCATTTTACCAATGACACTTACTCTACTACCGTATATATTAACAAGTACTAAAACCTACTCATGTACATACTACCACTCATGCCGGCTCCTGCGTTTCGCCACTCATCCTTACGAGAGGAACTCGCGTAGATCTGAACTCAAGCGATCAGCGTACGTATCTGTAGCACTGAGAAAAATTCTTCCGATGGACTCCTACCACCGACCAGTTGCCAACTAGCTTGTTAAGTTTCATGCGCCGTGCGTGGCATCCTCTACGACATTCTGTTCGACCAGGAGGCACTGTAAATAATATACGGCCTGGACTACATCTGATAACGAGGCGACGCGTCGAGTCAGGAATTAGAATCCATTCACTGCACTCCACTGGCTTTTCCTCCTTTCACAACACTTGCATTACCACAACCATGGCTTCCCTGGACTCTGTCGTGAAATCGCTAGACAGTCTGTCTATCAAATCAGCTGCAACCATCCAACACACATCTGCCGAATCTCCAGCGGCGTGGCGGGAGGCTCTCGACGCGCATCCCGACGCCCCAAAACCTTTCGAGCTGATAAAAACGCTCGTGTACAAGCCCAAAACCGCGAAAACCGCTACTCCAGTTCCTGTTGTCGTGATTGCACGCGATGAAACCGAGACGAGCACAGGACCGTTGGGAAAGAAGCTGAATTTGAAGGAGCTACGGCTGGCCTCTGGAGATCTTCTCACTGAGTTTTTCTCCCTGGACAAAGATTCGTGTAAGTACCTGAATGTTCTCCTCCCTAGAGTGATCGTTTACACCGTGAAATAGTATCCCCCCTTGCGTTGAACACGGAGAACTTTCCCAAAGTCTTGACCGTAATTGATTCATCGATCGCATCTTCCTCATCTACCTTCGCCGTCCATGCCCTCTCATCCTCCTCTACTGTCTTCTTGTCAGGCGCAGACATCGCTGCCTATGTCAAAAGCCTAGAGACAGCCGATGCCAAGATCCAAGAAATCGATTTTGCGGCGCTGAAAGCAGGTGCTGCCGCACTAGCCCCCGCGGCCAATGAATCTACCAAAGCCACTGCAAAGGCGAAGGAGGATGCAAAGATTGAGGGCTCACTTCTTATTTCTATTGGTGTGAAGAAGGAGGTCGACTTTGCGACGTGGTATACCAACGTGAGCAGATGCATACTACGCGATTGCGGAAATTTAATTCAATCGCCTTGCAGGTTCTTATCAAAGCCGACATGCTCGATTATTACAGCGTCAGTGGGTGCTATATTCTGAAGCCATGGTCGTACAGCATCTGGGAGGAGATCCAAGGTATGTAGTTCGCAAAGCGCAAGTCCAGGCAACGTCTGACATCTTCGATAGATTGGTTTAACAAGCAGATTAAGGAGCTTGGCGTACAAAACTCGTATTTCCCTATGTTCGTGTCTCAGAAAGTCCTGGAGCGCGAGAAAGACCACATAGAAGGATTTTCTCCGGAGGTCGCTTGGGTCACCCGCGCGTACGTGCCACTGAAACGCGTCAATCCAGGCGCACATACTGATTTTTGTGACCGCATGAACATAGTGGTAGCTCGGATCTCGAAGAGCCTATTGCGATCCGTCCGACTTCCGAGACTGCTATGTATCCCTGTAGGTCTCTTTCCTGGTCTCGGTAGCTGTATCTAACTTGCGCGCTCAGACTATGCGAAATGGATCAAAAGCCATCGCGATTTGCCCCTGAAACTTAACCAATGGAACAGCGTTGTTCGCTGGGAATTCAAGAACCCTCGTGCGTATCACGCATCCTATAGTTGAAATGAACTCTGATAATGTAGCAACGCAGAGCCTTTCCTGCGTACACGAGAGTTCCTTTGGCAAGAAGGCCATACCGCGTTCTTGACCAAAGCTGAAGCTGACACCGAAGTACGCCAAATCCTCGACCTCTACCGACGCGTCTACGAAGAGCTCTTGGCTGTTCCCGTCATCCCCGGTGTCAAATCCGAGAAAGAGAAATTCGCCGGAGGTCTCTACACAACTACCCTCGAGGGTTTCATCCCCACTTCCGGGCGTGGTATCCAGGCCGCCACATCGCATTGCCTGGGCCAGAATTTCTCGAGGCCAGAGATGTTCAACATCTTCGTCCTCGATCCCAACGATCCGACTCAGAAGAGCTATGTCTGGCAAAACTCGTGGGGTCTCTCCACGCGTACGATCGGTGTCATGGTTATGGTTCACGGTGACAACCAGGGATTGGTTCTCCCACCGCGTGTGGCCAGCATCCAGGTTGTTGTGGTCCCGTGTGGTATCAGTGCGAAGACCACAGACGAGGAGAGGGCCAAGATCAACGCCTCTTGTGATGAACTCGCCGCGACATTGAAGAAGTCGGGTGTGCGTGCCAAAGCTGACCTACGAGACGGATACACTCCTGGGTACAAGTTCAACGACTGGGAACAGAAGGTCCGTACTTTGATTTTTACTAACAACAGCCGTCTGAACAACTCTTGCATCGCAGGGTGTCCCCCTTCGCCTCGAGATCGGCCCGAATGATCTTGCGAAGAACCAGACACTGACTGTTCGCCGCGACAACAACGTGAAAGCTCCGGTATCCCTCGACGGCATAGGCGCTACTATCTCCACGCTCCTCGAGACCATCCAGAACGACATGTTCAAACGTGCACAGGATACATACTACTCCCGCCTGAAGGAGATCACAAATTGGGACGACGTTGTTCCCGCCCTGGATGCCAAGAATGTGGTGGTGATGCCATGGTGTGAGGTAGAGGCATGCGAGGACGACATCAAAGAGCGCAGTGGGCGAGCGTGAGCAGCCTTCCTCCTCTATCAGTTAAACCGTCTCACTGAACACTGTCTCCCATAGTTCCGAGCCCCAAGATGAGCGTGCGCCTTCTGCCGGTGCCAAGTCGCTCGCGATCCCTTTCGACCAGTCTCGATGGACGCCCATAGAGCCTGGCAAGACCAAATGCCCGGCTTGTGGAAAAGACGCAAAACGGTGGACGATGTTCGGTCGGTCATACTAGAGGGGTCGGGCGGCTTTGTCCCTATTATCTACTGCTACAGGGTGTCGACATTGAATGCAGATATTTGTCTTCGATTGTATGAATCTATCGTTGCTGCAGCGCTGCAGCAGGACCCCGGCTTATCCTATGTCAGGTTGTATCCTAATGCGGACGGATTTGGCCCCAAAAAACCGCGTACGTTCGATCCCAGTGCGGACGGTAAGGCCAAAATTTCGGAAAATGTACGATCTTTCCGCCTTACGGATGTGGACCGTCGGTAGCGACGTTCGATCCCTGTGCGGACGGAACTGGTGAGCGAGGCATGCCGCCGCCGGCCTCCGTACAAGACGCTGGCGCGGGGGTAACGTCGGCCCGGCGTCGGACCCCCCGGCGAGGCAGAGGTGCGTCGGTTTTGATGTTGTATCCATAATTTGGCGGGGGTGCGGACGGATGGGCGTTTTCGACAGCATATATCGCGAATGCGGACGATTTTGGCAAAAAAATGGTAGTCCGATCCTAATGCGGACGCAAATGGGCCAAAAATCGTGCGGACGGAAATGGTCAAAAATGCCTATTTTAGGATACAACCTCTATCAGC